>ML807544.1:237529-267828 GCA_009831015.1 Picea engelmannii
AAGGACCTGGCAATTTCTCTGGTGGACGTAGCCCACACTGGGTGAACCACGTAAATCTGTGTCTCTCTTGTATTGTGTGTCTTCTGTGTTTTGTTTCTGCATTTGTTTTATTTTATTGCTCCACGGTCTTGTTTTTCTAACACAAACAAGAGCCTAATCAATATAATCAAGAAGGTGCTGAGCGAAAGTAAGAAATCTTGGCATGTGCATTTGAAATACACTCCGTGGGCAAATCGGATAGGCACAAAAAAGTCTATTGGTACTTCCCCCTTCCAAATGGTATACGGGACATATGTAGTGTTGCCTATAAATCTAGCGCTTCCTGTAATGAAACTTTGGCAAGATGAGAAGGAAGAACTAAATCCTGTCACAAGAAGGATAAATCAGCTGATTGAAGTCCAACAACATAGGGCCGAAGTGGACGAAAGGATGCAGAAATACCAGGATGACATGAAAGTGCTATTCGATCGTAAGGCCAAAGACAAAAATTTTCTCCCCGGAGATTCAGTTTTGAAGGAGGACTTGGGAAAACATGGTAAATTTTATCACATCTGGTACAGACCATTCAAGGTTGCATCTCCTGAAGGAAAAAATTCATTTCTGCTAGAAAATTTGGACGATAAAATCCTGAACGCCCCTGTCAATGGGCGTTATTTAAAACATTATATGGAATAGTTGATTTCCAAAATTCCCACTGTATATACCGGTTTGTTTATTCTTTCTATTTCATAATTTTCTTTGGTAAGTCTACTTTCATTCTGTAAATTATAAAAAAAAAAAAGAAAAAAAAGAAAAGAAAAAAAAGCCTGATACTCTTCGTATTATTCTCTTACAGGATTCTAGCTGACAACTCGACAAGTGAAAGTAGCAAACATACAACCTTATAGCGGAAGGTTATTTGCCAAAAATAGGTGATGGATAAGATTTTCTGTTATTTCAAAAGAAAACGAAATGGTAAGGCAAAGGTGTGAGTTACAGAAAAGTCTATTTTTTCAAACAAAGGTTTTTTATAAGAAATGCAATGATTGTCTTATAAGTGTAATAGGTCACTAAAATAATGTTTTCAAAATCTAGACCCTAAGAGTTTCACCTAGGATAAGATAAGAAGTAATTAAAATAAACAAAAAGAGAAAAGCATCTCTAAGAAAGAATTCCGAGAGTAGGATTTGATTCATGACCCCTATTTTTCGATTTTCGAGTATTTTCTCCGTCACCCCTTTCTACCCTCAGTTTTTCCTTCATAAAGGACCAAGTACCTTTCCAGGTTTCCCACAGAGGGAGAAGAGATTACGTCTTACCTTTGGAAGCTGAAAAACAATTCTTAAAAGGTAGACCAGTCCTCATAACTCCTCACTCTCCGACTAAACAAAGTTATGCTTAGGCCGATCCTGACTCTCCTAGGTTTCTTAACAATTTTCTAAGGATTTAAGCTTGCTCAAAGGGAGACCCCTGAAAATAATTTTCCCCTTTTTCTCTGCGAACTAAGGTGTTTTGAAAGTTAAGAGAAGGTGGGTCTAGAGTAATCAAAACAAGTTGACAGACCTCCACTGCAATTTTTACACAGATACCATCCCTGGTATATTAAGTACCACTGATTGCCCCCACTTCATTTTCAAAAAGTAAAATATAAGATAGATTACTTCACCGGGGTACTGAACAGGATCACTAGAAGTGAAACAATATCTAAGGTTAAATGCTTAATTATGATTCAAAGTGGTGAAAGGAAATTAAGTAAAATAAAAGACAGATAACTTCACCGGGCTACTGAACAGGCTCGCTGGCAGTGAAGCAATATCTGAGGTTAAATGCATAATTATGATTCGAAGTGGTGAAAGGAAATCCAGTAAAAAGGGACAGATAAATTCACTAGGGTACTGAACAGGCTCGCTGGTAGTGAAGCAATATCTGAGGTATCTGTAAGGTTGTCATACTTAAATATCACTCTACTCTAGTTACCAGTTTTTTTGAAATCGGATCTGCATCCCAAGTCCAGACATGGCTCCCCAATTAAAAATATGAATTTTGCTTCGTTTGATGCAAGCCAAAAGCCACGAAATCTGTTGGGTTTCCTAGGATTGTTTTGATCATTTTAACGCTAACTTATTTTCAGTAACGAGAAGGAGAAGATCATGAATGGGACTGCAACTGAGTTTACAACAAATGAGAGTTTTGAAAATATTTTCAGAAGTAAGGATGGAATCTCTTTTTCCTCTGTATCCCCTTCCTTAGCAATTTATGCAGAGATAAACCCTTGATTCCATTAACCCAATAAAGGAACTAAGTCTACATGTTCTCCTCTTCCCACAAGGAGACGAGGTCCCCAATTGGAGCCTATGTTGAAACAATTTTCAAAATTTTTATCCCTAAGACCCAAACTTTCCTTTTTCAGGTTTCAACTTTTTGCAAAGCATAAGCTTCATTATCCTTTCCAAGTGCCCAGTACCGATCTCCTAAAAAACTTTATTCTTTAAATAATAAAAGGAAAAAAACCTAAAATGTTATAAGAATCCCGACGCATTTTCTATAAAGTTATTTTAATCTTGATAAGCTTTAAACCTAATGGAGTTAAGATTAACTTTAAAAAGTTTTCAGGATTCGGGGTTTGCTGAGAACATATATTTCAATACATATTGAATCATGAAATCCCAATCCCCGATTTCTCTAAAGAATGAGAGTTAGTTCAAATTCTGATTAATTAATTCACTAATACAAAAAGTTAAAGCTTAATTTAATCATATCGCGATTTTGGGATTCGGGGTTCAGCGATAACATATCTCTTTTCAACACGATCCCCGAAATCATGAAACGCGAAATCCCGACCCATAATTTGTGTTAAACTAAATTAATCATGTTTTGTCCTTAATCTTGATTAATTAAGTCCTAAGTTAATCATATCGCGATTTCGGAAATCGGGATTCATCGATGACATACTTCCTATCAACATGATCCCTGAAATCCCAAAACACTTAATACCGATCAATTATTTTGCTAAAACAAATTTAAGTCCTAATTAATCTTGTCGCAATTTCGCGATTTCGGAAGTCAGAATTCAGTGATAACATACCTCTTGTCAACTTGATCCCCGAAATCCCGAAACATGAAATCTTGACTCTTAATCTGTGATTAGTACAAATTAAATCTATTTTGAAAGCATGATTAATGACAATCAATCTTTTTAGGTTTTGTTCACGTTTCGGTTTCCGATTGAATGAAATGTTCCGATTTTTGAATTCAAAAGCACCAAAATGTGGCCACTTAAATAAAGAATAACTAGTGATATGTGACACTAATGCGTATCTTAGTAAATATCTACTGCATTAAATGTCTTGAATTCTTGTCAGCTGCGTCAGTCCCTTCATCGTTAAATGAATTAAAAGAGAGTTTGAAGGTCTGTGTTTCACAACATTTTCTATTTCAAACTATCAAGCACAAGATGCATTCAACTGAGCTCATACACTCCTTTTCTGTGACAGGTTTTCCATCTAACTTAAAGTCATGGCACCAAAAAAGGCACCGAAGAAGAGTGAATATACACAGGAAGGAGATATCATATCTGACACTACGCCACACACTATCGATTCCATTAAATCTTGGACACAAATCTCTGAACTCCTGGAATTCGAATTCAAGAATTCTCATACTGATTCTGATAATCACTTTCGAGATATAGCAGAATTAGAGCTTCATAAGATTGCAGCGCGCCCTCGGATTTTGGCGTATAACGATATGATTAGTTGGGCACTGGAAAAGGTTGATATTCCGACGAGGAGCATCTTAAATGATCAAGGGTTCATTGTTAGCTTGTTCAAGCCAGAACATATACAAGTAATGTATAAGCTCTCACTGAATCCTAAGTACACTTTTAATGCCAAGTTTTTAGATGAATTTCAAAGGAAAGAGTGTACTAAGGCAGACCGAACTTATCCTGATTTAATTAGAGATTGGTCGAGATGTCCATCAAAGTTTAGGGCTGATACCCATGGGGTTTATGCCATGACATATTTGAATGAGTACATGGTCTATGTAGCTATTATGCTGTGTAGACTGTTCGGAAGAAAGGATCCCTGCCATTTTCATGCAGATTGGGTGCCCTTTTTAGAAGAAGCTTCAGAAGGATTCACTTTCAATTGGAGTAAAATTCTATCTGATAACCTAGCTCAAGAAGTTTCAAACTATAGAGTTGCGAAATCTAAAGGTCAACCAGTGGCCTTTTATATGTCAACATACATTATGGACGCAGTTTTCTTTATGACTCCTTTTCCCTTGATGTATTGGAGTTGGAACATAACTTGCCTTGAGCCCATTCATGAATATCATTCTACACTTTGGGAAGAAAATGCTAAGAATGCATTTTATGAAATTTACCATTTCGTAATTATTCCAATGCATAAAATGTTTCATGGTTGTGAACCCCCTCACATTTCTGAGTTAGTCTCAGGAAATCTCAAAGCAATAGCCTACTGGTTTGTTGATGAAAAAATCTCTTATATTAGGGTTTATGGATGCTCAATCCCCCGTCACGCACTTCCAAAATTCCTCCCGGACAGATTGGTATTGAGGGAGGTAACACATCAAATAGTGAAAGGTGGTATTGGAATAGAGCTAAAAGTGGCTCAAAAGAAATCCTGGCCAACCTTCCCTGTGTATGTTAGGAAATTTTCATTACTAAATCTCGACCATTCCAAAGTAGAGGCTGAAGAATTAGAAGAAATAAAACTGGTGAATATTGTGCACAGAAAGCATGACCCTTATCAATTAGTAAGCATACATTTGATGCACTGTAATTTGAAAGCTTATGAGCATGAAACATCTGTTTATGATGATATTTTCAAGGAGGTCAAAACCTATGAATAAGTATTGAATAGGGTACAGGCCATGTCACCTAACTCATAGGTTGGTTTCATGTCATTTCAGAGTCACAGACGAAGTTGTTTACCAAAGAGTTTGCAGGGTGAATCTATGACCCCTCCTCCAGAGCAGGAAGGGCCTCCCCCAGGATTTGAAACAAATGTATAGGATAAAGTAAATACAAAAGGAAAAATGAAGGAAGGTGAAATGCCTTCACAGGAAACATGAGTTCCTCAGATAGAAGAATCAGAGACAGGGAAAGGAAAGGAGTTGGAAACACCTTCAGAAATCCCTAAGAGTTTTCCTAAAAAGGTAGGAGGAACAACATCGACAGAACTTGGAAGTCCCATTACTTCCTTGACTCTATTGCAGTCTACTTATGGAAACCCCCATGAGGGAGCTCTGTATGTTAGTGATCTTGAGCCTATTTCTAGGGATGATATTCCTTCATCCGATTATTTCTTCAGTAAAACGAGAAAGACAATCCTTAAACAGGAAATTCATCCAAGAGGAGATATGATGGTTAAAAAACATAGGGTCATTATAAATGGACAAAAACTTAAAGAGGGAGAATTCGCTACAGAGATAGCATGCACGATGGGAGCTTTAGCGTCGACGAATATATACTCTATGGGCAATTTGACAACTATGTTGGAACAGAAAGACCAAATGATAGCTCAACTACAGGATCAATTGAAAGAGACTGAAAGAAATATTAGTTGGGGAATAAAAAAGGGTCTAGAACAATCTAGATTAAATGATATTCAAGAGATTCAGAAAGTGAAAGCAAGCTTAGAGGAAGAAAATCAGAAAATACAGGTCACTCAGGCATAGGTCCTAAATCAAGAAGAAACAAATAAACAATTACAAGATAAGATTAGTTCCATTTCAAATCAAGTGGTAGAGCTTGAAATTTTCCAGGCCCAGGTATTGGGAATACATTTGAAGATAGAAGAGGAACAACGAGGAGTGTTTTTAAATCTGGAATTCGTCCAGAGTTACTTTCAGGAAACAAATAAATCCTTGGAGAATATTCTCCATAAAGAAAGAGAAGTGAAGGCATCCATAACGACTTTCCAAAAAGCAGTGGCTTTGTCAACAAAAGAGGATCTTAGGGAGGCTAAAAAACTATCTGTTTCAGAATAGATCAAAGGTGATGTGATACTTAAGGTATGGGAGTCAGACATCACAGAAAATAAAAGAATAACCAGAGAAGTTAATGACAATTGTCAAGGAATTTTTGATCTTTGGAAAAAACATTGGAAAAAACAATTGTTCAAGGTTATTAGGAGAAATTAACATTGTCAAGCACCAGCTAAGATTCAAGGAAGATCCGGAGGAAATGCAGGCGGAGATCCAAAAAATAAAGGTAATCAATGTTACCGAAATCGACAAATGGATAGTGATGTTGAACTTAAAGTTGCAAACTATTAAGTTCACAAGGAAGATAATTGAAGATCGTCTACCCGAACTACAGAAAACGTTCTTCATATTTGAGGCAAAAGATATACCAGAAGCTCCCAGAGTTTTGGCGAAGTTTTTGGGAAAATGTATTCGCTGTTTTGAAGTGGAAGGATGAAGTTCATCAACGCACACATGAGATACTCTTTTGAAGATTTTTGTCATTAGAATAATAAAGCAGTTAGAATAGAAATGTAAACAATTTGACATTGTTCATTCATGTAACCGTAGTCTTAGGAAGTTGGTTAATCACCAACGGGAAAAATATTTGGTGATCATGTATAAATATATTTTCACAAGACTAAGAAAGGGCTTTTTGGTTTTTGAGAGAGCCGATTGTAAATTTTTTTTTTTCCCATCCATTGTGATATAAATAATGTAGACGAGATTCTGAATTCTGCCAACTTGAAGCTATGTGTTCTTTAACCCTGTTTACAATTTTTATGTTTCTTTTTCAATGTCCTTCTAATGATTGATCAACTATAAGTTTATTTCATACATTTTTTGTAGTTTGAATTGATTTGGTTATCAAATTATTTACAAATTTTCCTCTGAAATTGATATCAATAATTTTAAGACCTGTAGATCATTTGGATGATTATATTTAACACTTCATTAGAAATCACGTTTTCCTCTTTACTTCCTGTTACAATATGAGATTCTTTCGTGATTAAAGCCTCATATTTTTTCAGCAGTATTTCTTTGTTATTTTACTATTCTCAAAATTGTTTCAAGTCCAGGAAATGGCCTCAACTATTATTATATTATTATTTTGAATTCCAAAACTATTTTTCCTATTTTCATCCCTTAAAAACTAGAGCAACAATTTATCAAAAACTTGTAAAATTTTAATTAAAACTTTATTTTCCATGACTGTCTCAAATAATAGATAGCCCAACGTAGAACCTGGCCTCCAAGATCAAACTAGCATTGCTTTAAACCTATTTAATACTATTCTACGCACAACAACTAACCGGGTTGAATTAGAACGTTCATGGGCATCTATTGAGAGAGATATCAACATCCAAGAACAACGGGAAGCTAGACAGAGGCAATTGAGAAACCAACTCTGATTTACCCTTCTTTTTGATTCTTACCCTTTTAAATACCTTTACCTTTACGGATGCCTTGATGGTATACTTTAGAGCCTTAAAGTATAAACTCAGGAACAACATACACAATGGTCTGCGTGGTGCCTTTATAGTATTCGACCAGATGACGCAAGTGTTCTAGCTCCTTTAGGGTGGAAGCTAGTTCCTTTTCAACCCTTTTGGCCCTGTCCAGGGTGGCCTATGAGAGTGCCTTCCCCACGCCGATAAGTTCGGTTGTCCGGATGTCTGTTGTGTTTATCAAGTTCTCCTCTGTAGTAACAAAGATGGAGTGATCCAACATAATATTTCTTTTCTTTGCAGTCCTTTGAACAATGGCCTTTCTCTTTCAATCATAGGAGACCGCATAGATATCTGCTACCTCATCTACCGGCTTGAGTATCTTTTGATCGACCCATGTGAGTATCTTTCCTAGGCTACCGGTGGTGTATACTTGTTCAAGATCGGGATCCTAATCTTCCTTGCTGTGCCTTGAAGACCCATCCTCTACCTGTTGCTCATTGGGGGTCTGAGTATTGATCGGAATAGCAACGTTGGGTACAGACTTGTTACTTACTTTCTCATTGGCCACAGAACCTCTGATTACCTTTCTCGGGGATTCTTTCTTTGGCTCATCCAATTCGGGCTTATCCTTCATATCTGCTCCAGTTTTTGATGTGTCGGGTTCCTTTGTTTCAAGGCCACTTTCAACTTCTGTTTCCTTTTGCGGGACCTCCTTTGTTTTCGCTTCAGGCTCAGTGGAAGAAGTCTTCTCAGGTCCTTTTTCCTCTTGGACATGCACAGGGTTGTCGTGAGATGACTCTGGGCTTTCATCGTCACTATATATAGTTATAAGCTTGCTAAAAGGATTAGGCATGCATGTTTCTATGGACACCCAACCTGTCTCTGGTTGAGTCATCCCGCCTACCGGTGAATTGACGGGCAATGTTTTAGATTCAGGGTTGTCTGACCCATTGGTGTTACCAAGGTTTGTAAAATCGGGGCCGCTTGGCTCCGTCGGGCTTCCTTTTGGGCTATCGGTTGGAAGCCTAGGTGTTATGATGAGGTTTGGATTATCCCACATCCACTTCATTAGTAGCTGGGCTTACTGCCACATAAGTCCCCCCATCCCCTGTATGAATTAAACCTCAGGGGAATCCCTAATTTGTACCAGGGATTCCTGATAAAATTCTGTCACTTTGATCGCTTCTTGGGGATCGCTCACTGCTTCGCCCGGTTTAGATGCTACCATTCCTTCTTAGGTCCTGAGAATTTATTTAGCCGTTTTCTCCAAGGACGTCACTTGCTCCTCCCAATTCATGGCCTTGAATCTGGTTGTTTTAGGGTCATCCATCCTGGCCGCCACCTCATTTCAGTCTTGGGCGTTTTCGATGAAAATTTCATCTTCAAACCGATCATGGGCATACGACCAACATGATGATACCTGCGATGCATGTTTTAGGACCAGACCCTTGGGATCTTGCTTGCGAAAATGACCAGTCTGGAATCAGAATTCGAGTTGACTTAGCCCTTCTTGCTTAGAATGCGCGGTGTCCTTGACCATGTAGAAGCCAATATGAAACCCATAAGGTATGAAGGCCCACTTCTTGTCCTTTACTAAAGTGGCATTATAGCCTTGCAGAATGGTCTAATAACAAATTTCCCCTAACACTAGTTGATCAGGGACATATATGGGTAACATATAAGGTGCCCCTGTGGTGTTGAAAACCCTAATGTGGCTCTCGCGCTCATCTAGATACCAATGACATACTTTCAATACAACCTTTTTTGCTTCATTCGATAGCCTTGGGCACTCTTTCTTGAACAACAAGGAATAAATGTGTGCAATAAACTGGTCATAGATAAGAGAAAAGGATTTCTTGTGCCCGCTTTCCCATAATATGCTGAAGTATACATGGACTGGGAGCTCGAAGGAGTGCCAGTTTAAGTTCATTCAAGAAAAAAACATTCCTAGTGCAGATGACATCCAACAGATACGAGGCCATGTAGAAGGAAATGGTTTCTCCCTCTTTCGGCATCTGGGCTTGTTGTATGCAAGTGCTCATCTATTTGGAGATGATGGCACCCCAATTGAAGCTCATGCTTGAAATGGCTACCGTATAAGCTAGAGTCATCCAAGCCTCTGAAAACTGAGAGCAATCTTTCTCCCCATGCAATCTGCAAAGGAGAGCCATCATATATATGACTCCCTCAGGTTAGCCGTTGAGTACCAGACGGAGGTCCAGTTGGTGAAATTTTTATCTTCTCTCCACTAAGATGCCATAATCTTGCTGGTGTCGTTCTTATGATAGAAACTCAAAACAAATTCAGTGTTTAAACGTACCTCTAGTTCCCTGAGTTTGTAGTAACTCTGAGCTTCTACTGGGAGGAAAACCCCGACGCATCCGCCATTGTTGTCGTTAATTAAACACCTCTGTGCATCAGTGTGATGAATCAAGGAAATACCAGAGTCCTGCTTGCCACCATGTGCAAATAGGCCTTGCGGACATTCGGGAGAACTTCATCGTCGAGTATTCTCATATTAGGATCGATGTGTGGGGTATACTCAAGGGGTTCTTCCTTCTTGATTTTATTAAACAATTATTCCCAGCGAGGGAATACTATTTTGGCCCCAATGTTTGCCTCTGTGTCTCCAAAGGCTGGGGGCTGGACGAAGGACTTCTTGGTGGTTGTCTTAATGATGGGCACCGATTTTGGAGTGAATTCCAATTGCCTCACAATTGGTGGGGAGGAACCTTCTCCTGCCTCTGGTTCTTGCAGCTTTGGCGCTCTTGGGGATTTTCTGGTGGTGGGTTTCTTCGGAGGCATTGTTCTTGCAACTAAAAACGGTCCTTTAAACATGCGTACAGAGTAGAGTTGGGTGGAAACATATGAAATGAAGCGTAAAACACCATAAGATGATACATACCTGTAATGCTTGCTAAAATTGTTGTTTAATACTCACTGAACCTTGGAAGCCTTCTCTAGATTGCTAGCATTGCTCCTCTATGTGCTCTGAACTCCTTTCTATGCAAAATAGGTTCATACAAAATGAATCAAAAGAATATAACGAGAGATATCCTATCAGTCGTATCAATCAATTAATATGAGTAATGAATGCAATTCAAAACAAACTATGGTCAGATCTCTGCAAATAAATTATAACTTGGTTGACGATGGAGGCGTGGAGGGAGATGCATTATATCGGTAGGCTTAAACGATCCCGTTTGATTTGCGCATGAATTATCAAGTAATGCACGATCCACGAATTAACTAGCATTTTAAATGCATCGTACCTAACATATCTTATGGCTAAAACGATGATACCACTCTTTTACTTGCTCGACGCTTACTCTTCTCGTTTTTCTGCCAATGACGAACGGATCGGTATGCCGAATTTCCCAAGCGCGTTGGGGAAAACTTTAGACTGTCGATTCCTTAAGTAAATGTTAGTCCCTTTTAAAGTTAAGATGATTTTCACATGTTCAAGCAGAATTTAATCGAATCAACATGAAAAAATAAATGATAAGCACAGAAAACAATTTCATACTGAAGCGCAATCAGACAGTGCGAAAGATCAAGTGGTACCCAAAAAGTAAAAAATTGACATAGACCTTTTTAGGGTGTATTGAGTGCTCAACAAAATCATCGGGACTGTGGATGGTCCTGATGAAGGGTCATGCCTGAAGAAGGACAATTGATCAATGGTCACGATTCGAGCCTCGTGTGGAAACAACAATACCCAAAAAACTGTGACAACCACTGCATGCATGGCATATGTCCAATGCCTTCCTAACAACAGGTTGTAGTCGATAGACACATAGACCACTTCAAATTTGACACACACGATCTTCCCGCCTAACTACACGGGGAAAGAAGGGATGATTCCATTTGGTCTGAAAGAATGATTGTAGAAAGCGGTAAACAGAGTAGGCGACAGAGACAAAACGGGTTGGCGAATGGCCTTCCAACACGCCAATGACATCACACATGTCGAGGCACCCTCATCAATCACTGTGTGGAAAATGTTCCAAGTAAAAGATTTCGTGGGGTGAGCCATTACTATCTTAAACGCAACATGGTGTGGGAGACAAGGCTTCAAGTCAGTCGTATCAAGCATGATGGTTCTCGGATTACAGGTCTCAGCAGATCCTAAGGCAGCTAGCAGAGCCTTTCTCTGTGAAGGGAAGCTCTAGAGGACCTCTAAAGAATACATCATGCAAGGGGTTTGTGAAAAATCCTCCACCACAGATTAATTCTTGGCGGCCCTCGCATTTGGATTATGCAAAGCTTTCTTGAACACCCCTTTCAGGATGTGTGTCATTGTTTCACCCATCATCTTCTCGATCTAGAGAGGAACAGATGGGATTACGACTTCTTTACCCTTCTCATAAGTTTCATGAATTTCGTAACCGTGTGCCCTTGTTGCTATGTAGGCGTCACCTTTGATCATATACACGTTCATGGATGAAGGATTATTAGAAGATGGAGGGGGTCCCTACTTCCCCCATCCACACTCGAAGAGGCTTGAGTTAAATTTTTCCCATGAGGAAATGGGTTCATTAACACAACAGGTTGCTGCTGTGCCAATAACTTTTGGGCCTCCGCAAGCTGAGGGCACAACTGAGTCGGGTGGTCTTCCATGAAAAGGTTACATAGATACTATGACTTTCTTTTCTCTGTGTTTCCCTTGCCAGCATTGCTGGTGGGTTTCTTATCCTCCTTACCCTTCTTTCACTTTTTCTTCTTTTTGTTAGGCTGGTGTTTTGCCTTCGGGTTTGTCGATTCCACACTATGTACATCCAACGTTTGAGTAGAGGGAGCAGCTGAACCAGTGGTTGGGCTGGCCGCTGTCTGCTGTAATGACAATTGTTGCAATTGATTCGAAAACTCATCAGTGGGCTTCACTTGTGCTGAACCAACGATGCCATTGACGTGTGGTCTAGACTTGTGTCTGGTCTTGTCAATAATAGACCGCGACACATCTGGAAAAACTTCGTAAAGTAAACTAGATTGAGAGTATAGAAGTTCTAGCTGTTGAGCTCTCATTATTGCCTCTTCCTCTGAAAATACCCTTGACGTTGCAATGTCCTTGGATAAATTAGGTACCAAAGACTTAAGGAACCACTCTAGCAGGAATGTTGGTGGAACTGGTACTTTTATCAAACTCTTCCAACGCCTCCATTCTCGGATGTGATCTGAGACATGGTCAGCCTTTGTTTGCTCAAAGTTTTCCAACAATTCGGTGCCGACATCGTATCTCACAGGTAATTGAAAATGGTTTAAAAAAACCATTGCCAATTTGCCAAAAGTAGAGTATCTTGAGTGGTCGAGCTTGATGTACCATTTCGCGACACTCCCGATAAGAGTGCGTTGAAACAAACACAATTGTATGGAGTCATCTCTCAATGAGTTGGATGAGCACCATAGGTGAAACATGGTCACATGATCGCTTGGATCTTCATTAGGATTACCTTCGAAATGTCTGAGGGCAACTTGGTTGGCATAGGAGGCCAACACAGATCATGACAGATTCTGTCATTTAACAATCTTGACAAGTCTGGAAAATGCAACGTTGCCAGAAAAGGTAGCTTGGGCTATTGAGTATGTGTAGGAGCAAAGGAGCCTGGAATTTGGTTGGCACCAGGTTGCCAGGAAAATTTAGGCTACTGACCAGGGTTCTGTTAAAAACCATGGCCAAGGCCAACATTCAGATACTGCGCTTGTTGAGACGTCATCGCCTGAATCCCGTAGTAGGACGTTGAGGGATGAGAAGGGATTTCTCCTGACTTTGTGTTCCAAAGGTTCTGGAAAGGGTTTCCCTTGGCCAATCCAACATGCATAGGTACTGAGCCTTGCCTAGGGTTCCATTGACCATGGAAGGGGTTTCCCTCGGTCGACATCCCTGACAAGGGGATTGATCCCTACCACAGATTCTAGGGTCCTTGAGAGGTGTTTTCCCCCTGTGCAGGAATAGTACCCTGTGTAGGATTTTGTGATCCAAAACTAGGGTTTCCCACGACCAAGACGACAACTGATGAGAATGCGTTGTTACCAAACACACTGAACATAGAGAATGACAAAGAACCCACCGACGTGGTGTTGGAAGAAGGTCCTTGACTACCTACTCTGAACAAGCTGTAATTCATGTTTGGCCAGACGGGATGTTGAGAAGAACTTCCTTGTGAGGGGGACAAAGGATATATGTGACCTTCGCCGTAAGGGAAAGCGTTATAGGGGGCTGAGGTTCCACCCATGGACCCTTACAGAGGAGCGTTTGAGCTCCCTGATCCCAGACCCATGTTATGTAGGGTGGAGTAGGTGAGGACCAAGTTTGTATCAAAGCTGGGCATTCCATATGAAAACAGAGGACCCGTCGCACTCTGTGTGAACGGTGTAGTGATCGCTGCCATAGACAGAATCAAACTGCTGCCTGAAGTAGAGGCGGTCAAGTCCATAGTGGTTCGGACCTGCGAAGGTGAGTTAGGAGGTGAAATGCCCCCAGTGGTGGTAGTCGTATATGGAGTGTGAGGAATCCCTGATGAAGTAGCAACATTTTCTTCCATCACTGCTTGCAGGACTATCTGACGCTCGTGATGCGTTACCCTTGGGGGGACAACTTGTACCACGACAGGCACCGACAAGTTAGAGATCGGAGGGTTATACGGACTGAGAGCTTCCACTCCAAGATCATAAATACTCGGTTCCTCTGGATATGAGTGGTATCCTCTCAGATATGGCTCGGACACAGTTTCCTATGGCCCAGTCGCCTCAAATGACCCTTGCTGGTCAAGTCTTTTCCCTAACGCCGACGATGGTGGCTCCAAATTAACTGACGACAGGCCAAAAAGCCTTCATGACTGGCGGGGCTCTTGATCTTCCACTATGTGAGAAGATCAATGACATAGTAAGGCTTTTTAAATGTTGAAGACCAAACACACACTAGAAAGTTCCTAAGAGATAAAGCAAGCAAAACTACTAACTAGTTGGAAGAATAGTTACACCAGCTAACACTAGAGCAACTTACCGGTGTAAGTGCAACTCGAACACGTAATAACCTTCCGGATATAATTTGAAAAGAGTGGCCCTATGTCTGCCCTAGGTACTATAGTATAGCCCCACAGTCACCTGTGTAAGTCCCTAAAATAAAGGTAACTAGGTTTCCAGCTCGTGAACAATCACTAGGTGGGTACAGTTGACAATCAGGTGGAATGCAATGAGCAGGGTATCAAGCCTAAAACCTATCAAGGGTATCAAAAGCAAGTGTTCCGGAAGATGATTGAGGACCTCGAATGGATTCGAGACCCATAAAGCTCCATGTCAAATGCGATCAACATAATCCCAAGACAAGTCCTCTATATGCGTTCCCCACTACGCTTGGTCTGGCTTTGGAGGGGTTATCTCCACTACCTTTCTGCATGGGACCTCATGTTTATCCCCTGTGTTAGAGGGGTCCTGGATGAATTTCACGTTTACTAGACTTTTTACACTCCCTAGAACAGACTTGTATGTTTGTTTTATAGCCTTGAAGAGTTTCCTCTCCAACCTAAATCAAGTCTCTAGCCTAGACTAGTTGATGGACCCTACAAACATAAAGTCTAATTGATTTTAATTAAGCGTTAATTTTAAGTGGATTGAATTAAGTGAAGGAAACGAAAATGAAACTAGTGGTGTATTTTAAGAGACAAAAGAGAAGAACTGTAAATTAAACTGAAAGCAAAATTACTTCTTTTGACAAATAAATATTTGCAAATTTAAACTCTTTAACCAACTTTTCGTAACTACTTTTTCTAAGATCTTTTAAAAGAAAAACCCAAAAATAAATTTCGCTCAACTACGAGCTACTTAAAGTTCTAAGTATTCAGTAAAGAACTTAAATAAAATAACTCTTTCTCTTGATAAGTAAAGACAACTAACCTAACTACTTAACCAAACCAAGAAATGAAATCTTTTTATTTTTTATTTTTATGCTTCAAAATAAGAAACTTGAAATAACTTCTTATTCTTTTCTTATAAAGCAAGTAAAAGGGAAAAAGTGAAGACAAGACAAGACCAAAAACTGACTTCTAGTCTACTGCGGATCGCAGGGAGTCACTGATGATACTAAACAGTCTGATCAAAAAATACTCACAAACTCATCTCAAACCCTTTCAAAGAAAACATAAGCAATCTTTTTAAAAGAAATAAGAAAACCGACGTCAAACCTAGGCTAAAGACTGTAACTACAAAGATCTGTACTAAATCAAGAAACCCCTGAGAAGTCAGATTTCAATCAGGGAAGAGGTTGACTTCCCCTTCTTAAGGAAAAATATTCTTGACACATGCACACTACTGACACTTAAGCAACCTACGTATGTACGCAGACTGTCTAAAGGTAGGGCATGTATGTACGCGTGCAAACCCACTACAGGCTGCGTACACCTCTGTAACTTCTAAAAAGAAGAAAACTCCAAGCTCCAACTGCGCTTCCACGTATAGTTCACCTCTCACACTTCTCTCTAATGAAATGAAATAGGCTTATAATGGAGGAAAAAGGAAAGAATGGACAATTCTGGCACAAAACTCACAAGGCAGATGCAAATTCTTGGGGCAAGGAGGGGATGAGAAATGGGCAGAGTTTCACTATTCTTATTCTTATCTTAGGAATGAGACCCCAACACCTCCTTTTATATGACAAAATGATGGTTATTCGGTTGGGTGACGAGCTATAGGTGGTGGGACAATTGGAAAACTACCCAATAACCCGTAATCTCAACAAATTCCTTGCAACTTTTTATTTTTTGCAACATTTGTGGGTATACACGGTTTGTAATGGTGCAGCTAACATACGTACATGAGCTGTAGTGGTGCAACAAGCATGTGTACGTGGGAAGTAGTGGTGCAGGGCACGTACATCTTCAAAAATATGGTTTTTAAGAAGAGCTGCTCAGTGGTGGCTTGGAAAAAATAGTAAGTAAGAGGGCCAAATGCCAGGTGTGCATGTATGGTGAAATTTAGGGTTATAATAGATATTCTCATCTATAGTAAAACTTGGACATCCCATCTCGCTAATGTGGATCAAGTTCTCCATCTACTCTCTAAGCTCCAAATTTTCCTCAAACAATCTAAATGTGCCTTTGGAGCCTCATAAGTGGAGTACCTTGGTCATATTGTGGGCAAGGACTGTGTACGGGTGGATCCTAGGAAAATTGAAGCTATGTCGGATTGGCCTTGCCCTAAAACTCTTAAGATTTTGTGTGGATTTTTGTGTTTAACATGTTATTATCTTAATTTTTTTAAGAATTATTGGAAAATTGCAGCACCTCTCACTGCTCTCCTTAAAAATAATTCCTTCATTTGGACTCCAACAACTGACCAATCCTTCCAGGCCTTGAAAGAAGTTATGTGCACAACTCCGGTCCTATCTCTTCCTGAATTCGCCAAGACTTTTGTCTTGGAATATGATGCTTCCGAAAAAAGAATTGGGGCAGTCCTCATGCAATATGGTCGGCCTTTGGCCTTCACCAACAAACAAATTTCAGACAAACATTTGGGCCAATCCATCTATGAAAAGGAAATCTTAGCTATTCTACATGCCATGGATATTTGGTGTTCTTATCTATTGGGGCAACACTTCCAGATTAAAACTAATCACCAAAGCCTCAAGTATTTTCTAGAACAAAGGATTTCATCCCCGAAGCAACAAAAATGGGTCACCAAGCTATTTGGCTATGATTATGAGGTCATTTACAAGAAGGGAAAATAAATGTGGTTGTTGATGCTCTTTCCTAAAAATATGAAGAAGAAGGGATCCTCTTTTCCCTCTCCTTCACTGTACCCGATTGGCTCCAAACTGCTCATCATGAATGGTTGCAAGATCCCAAAATATCTCTCCTGATCCAACAATTGCAAGAAAATTATCCAGCCTCTCCAGGGTACTCTTGGAAAAATAACGAGCTTCACTACAAATGTTGTCTCTATCTAAGAAAACAATCACAACTTAAATCTACGGTGCTTTCTAATCTTCATGCTTCACCCACCGCTGGGCATTCATGGTTTACCAGAACCTATGAAAGGGTCAAGCGTTCTTTTTTCTGCGATGGTATGAAACAGGACGTCTGCACCTTTATGGTTGAATGTGAAGTTTGTCAATGCAACAAAGGAGAAACAATCAAATCCCCTGGAACACTCCAACCCCTTCCAATTCCCCCTTCTATTTGGAGGGATATATTTATGGATTTCATTGTGGGCCTCCCTAAATCCGACAATTGGAAAATCATCATGGTGGTGGTTGATCGTCTTTCCAAATATGCTCATTTCTGTGCTCTGCACCATCCCTTCACTGCATCCAAAGTGGCCCAAGTTTTCCTGGATAATATCTTCAAACTTCATGACATGCCACATTCTATTGTATCTGATAGGGTTCCCACATTCACCAACAATTTTTGGAAAGAATTGTTCAAGCTACAAAAAACCCAATTACATCTCAACACCACCTATCATCCCTTGAATGATGGCCAAACTGAAGTTGTCAACAAGTGTTTGGAAACATATTTAAGGTGTTTTTCATCTGACTGCCAAAATCAGTGGGATCAGTGGTTACCACTAGCTAAATGGTGGTACGACACATCTTACCATACAACCACTCACATGACTCCTTTTGAAGAAGTATATGAACACAATCCACCATCAGTTCTCTCATACATGCCAGGTGTCTCTAAGGTTCAGGAGGTTGACAAAAATATGACAGTATGCGAGGCCATTCTCCATACCCTTAAAGAAAATTTGGTGATGGCTCAAAATCACATGAAGCAACAAGCCGATCAAGGTCGTTCTTAACGTCAATTTGTTGAAGGGGACTAGGTGTTTCAACATATGCAACCTTATAAACATACTTCACTCAAATATGACCATTTTCAGAAGCTTTCTGCCAAATTTTATTGTCCTTATTCCATTCTCAAGCGTGTGGGGCTCGTCGCCTACTTGTTAGCTTTGCCCAATAATTCTAAGCTCCATCATGTTTTTCATGTCTCATGCTTAAAGAAGGTGATTGGAAATAAGTGCCAAACTCAAACTCATATTCTTGAGTTGGATGAAGAAGGTTCCATTTGGTTACAGCCCCAAGCAGTCTTGGCCCAGTGTGAATTTTGTCTCCATCAACACACCATCCATGAAGTGTTAATGCAATGGAAAGACACAAATCTAGAAGATGCCACCTGGGAGCCTGCTACCATTTTGCAACAATTTCCTCATCTCAAGCCTTGAGGACAAGGCTACTTTTCAAGGGGGAGGGAATGTTAGGGATCTATCCTCCTTAACCCCTCATGTAGGTAGAATAATATATTTTCCATGTAATAAAGGCCGACATTAGTTTATAAGGCCTATTTAATAAATGAGAACAAGTCAATGTAAGAAGACCTAATATAAGCTTCCTCTTTTAGAAAGATCTTCTGCTAGAAGGTTCTTTAGAAAATAGAATTAGTATAAATAAGAGTATGAGGCATGAAAATTTTTGTCTTGATAATTATTGTAATAGAGTGCTACTCTACTGGAGGTTTCCCCCTCAAAGAGGCAAGTGAACATTGTTTCTTATCAATAAAGGTATTATTCTGGTGCTGTGGTTTCATATATTGTGTTGTTTCGTTGTTATTTTCTACAATATTTTTGTTTTTTTTCTATTATAATAGATCTGGTACCTTACATGAACAAAGTGACAGGTCATCCAGGAATCAACGCATGCAAAAGAAGGAAAGACAACTGATGCACTTTCGCAGGTAGCTATTAGCACGTACAAAAGAAGGAACACTGTTGGAAGTTGTTAGGCATTTTGGGTCCATCGAAATGGGCTAAGACCCATTGTAATTGTATAAATATGTAAGGGTTTTGGGATAGAGAGGGGGTAGAAAAGGGTATGAAAAGTATGAAAAAAGAGGGAAAGTGAGACAAAGAGATAGAGGATAGAGATATATCTAATGAATAGGAGAATATGAGAACAACAAGGGAATTTTGTATGAGGCATAATGTATGAGCACAGTGCACATATTTTGTAATGGATGTTCTGAATAATATAATAAGAAGCCGATTTTTGTGGACATAGTGCATCTTGGGTGAACCATGTTAATCATGGTGTCTATGTGTTATGATGTTCTATTTATTGTGCACATATTATATATGTTATGTTATTATGAATATGTTTAATGTAATTATGTTTCTGTGCACACATTATATAAGGAATCCTGAACCAATGCTAAGTAGAATGGTTGCAAGAACTGCCTCCCATCCCTTCATCATTGTAGAAATCTAGTTCCTTCAGTTCCCATAGATACCTCTGGTGAGACTTCACCTACTTGTGAGTGATGCCAAAAGGGCCGATATTTGATGGTTTTGTTGGTAAATTCATGTTGAACCTTGGGTCTTCCCATTGCGTGCTAACATAGGGTCCTGGTAAGAAAATCAAGTCTATGTGGTATGGTCCTTTTGAGGTATTAGAAAAGGCGGGAGATAATGCCCACATGCTTAGTCTAGCCCCATACATGCACGTTTTACTCAGTAGTGAATGTGGAGAATCTCAAACTCTATGAGCCCTCCATGTTGGATCAGGAGGAGGAGTAGGTCCTACCTTTCATAGAGGATTTAGCACCGGATGCTTAGGCATAGTTTCTAGAAGACACAATTTTTTAGAAGAGGTCTAGAACTACAAGATAGGGGCAACATGACCTTTGACAGATTGGGTTCAAAGGACAACTTTTAGGAAAAGCAAAATGGTACTCCAGAGAAAAGGTAGAGGAAAAATTTCCTCAGCTCATTCAATAATTCTTTGGGGACCAAAAGCCTCCCTAAATGGGGAGGTATGATCCAGATTGGATCATTATATTGTTTTTCATCTATCTCACTATGTTTTGGGTGGAAAAATTGGAGGAATCAACTTGCAATTCCATTTCGATGGGTGGTCCAAATTTGGAAATTTGGGACCAAAAAATAGTCAGAAATATTATGAAACCATTTTGAGGCATCAAATGAACTTTGTTTTGGTCCTTATAAATTCTACATGTTGATACCTTTCCAATGACATGGACCGTTCGTCAATTAGAGTTTGAATGAGAAAGTTATGCCTCCCACAAGTTTACCTACCATATTGATCACCATGGTGCGACTAGATGCCGTGTCAACCTCCATTACTTAGACATGTGGGGCTATCCACATAGTGGATTTTATAAGAACATTCTTGAAGGTCCAAAATTTTATCACAATTGAAGTTTGAGGAAGTCAAAAACCTATCCCTAGATGGCTATCGGGCTATGATAAATACCATACCACAAAGAGGAGAAGGGTTCCATTCTTTTTCATTGTATCTTGTTCTATAGCTGAGAAAAAAATATGAGAGTGGTATTTTGTGAGCATAATAGAGGAGGAGATATTCTGTAGTAGCCATAAAAGCCATAGGTCAAAGGAAACTCCACACATACTGCATCTTTCTTTGTACTTGCACCATTTCGTTACCAGAGAAAAGAGAGAAAAGAAACCTCACCTTCTAGTTGGGTTTTCTCCCGTATTGGGTTTCCCAGGCCACATCTTGTGTTTATTTGTGGATGGTGTGAATGATTTTTATTTTTCTTTAATTTTTCCGTGTTTTATCTATTTTATCAATAACTAAATATTCTGTAGATCTAAAGGCAATTAACCTTTATAGTAAAAATTTCAATGTTTTATTAGATCTGTTGTGACGAACTATTCCAGTGGAATATCCACAGAAGTTTATAGATCATAAAATAAAGAGTAACACTTACCATTTCAGTGAAATTCACACAGGAGTTAACTCTTTAGATTTGACAACCTGATTCTTCTGTAATGAAACTCCCACATAAGAGTTCACTCTTCAAGCCTGACAATTTGATTCTTCAGTCTTCAGCTCAAAAAGCAATCCAAATTTCACCCTCCATCGCTGCTCCAACTCCAATTCTCCTCTTGTTGTTGTTCATTCCAAAAATGTGACTATCCAAACTATTGTTCAGCCCATACAAATTTCCTCCTCTTCGTGTTTTACTTGACCCAATTTTTTTCCCAAGATGGCTGTACTTAAGTTTAACTCTTAATAATTGTGGGATGGGACTGATTACACCCACCCTCTTACATATATGCAATGATTTGGCTCCTCCACACTCAAGGGAAATCATAAGGTTCACTCAAAGAATTAAAAACAAGGAAAAGGATTTGGGAAATAAACTCATGGATAAAACCCCCTTTTTAGACCCCTCCTCTCTTGTGGATTACTCAACCCCCATCTCTGTCCATGTCCCCCAATAGCTGCCATCACATTTTATTTATTAAAAACAACAACAGAATGTTTACATATTACATTTCTTAGCCCTTGGCCATATTAATTCAATATGGCTCACAAGCCTAATTTGTAGTTACACAATTACATTATAATTTGTGGGAATTCAAACTGGGGATGTCACATCCCCTCTCCCTTATTTTTGCACTGTCCTTAGTGTACAACACCATACCAGTGTACATACCTATTAAAATTCCAAGACCTCCGTCCATTAAAAAACATATAGGCTCTCCGACCTAATATCACATGGTCACTCTGGCCCAAGAACATAAATGCATAGGTGCTCCAACCCAAAAAACATACATAATCCACTGGAATTCTCCTACAACTATTTCGATTTCCTCCATCTCTCTTCCACACACCTGTCCAACCCAAGGAATGTACCCCTTCACTTTTCTCATTCCATCGGGCTGTACCATTCCTAATGTTCCCCCTTCACTGCTCTTAGTCCATCAGGTTACATCATTTTTAACAAGGTCTGTTGCATAGGTGACCGAAAATATCTCTTTTTGGGATCTCAAGGGAAACTCACTGCTAGGAAAATGACCAGGGAAAAATAAACAGTAACAACTTGTCGAGGTAGTGAAACTCACACATGATTTCACTCTTCAGGCCTAAAAACCTGCTTCTTCTGCAATCCTAACAACTTACTTCTTCAGTCTTCAACGACTCTGAACAACTACTAACATGTCCACTAGAATTTAATCTTCTCTTCTCTTTTGGAGTTCTATGTCCTTGTTGTTCTCATCTTTCAGGCTCAGGCACCCCTTTCATTGTCATATTGTTCCTTAGCCGATCCATCAATTGTCAAGGTGAGCACCAAATTACTTCTAGAATTCCACTAGCACTCTATAAATTGTGGTAGTCGTTTCATCCGCATCATATGCATACAACCAATATGAGACATCATCATACAATTTTCAATTATTAAATTTTTGAATCTGTTTTATACAAGGAAAGAAAATTTCCCAAGCATGAGTTTTCCATTCCTTATGTTTGGCTCTTGCAACTATATTTATCAGTCTACCTTATGTGATTACATGGTTTCCATATCCAAGACCATTCTACCCTGATTTTTCTCATCTTTCATTCAACCAAACAACTGTCAATATTCATGCACATTAACAATTATTTGCACATTTACAATAGATCCCAAAAAGAACCAAAATTTGTGCATACTAACAAATCAATTATTTATTATTGTTAATCATATTAAATGGAATGCAACCATAGTTCTTTCTATACACATTATCTAGCATACCAATCTATAATGCAATCAAACATTACCAATACATAAAACAATGTGCCAATTCCCATGGCCACATATACACAATGAATCCTTGTATTGCTTTTGGAATGCCACATACCTCTTCCATTTATTCCACCATGGTGAGTTGGAGGGTCTAACCAATGCCTCAACACATCATACATGCTCTTCCCAATATTTATCTATCATTTGGATACCTTCCTCTTCGATCATACACAACACTAGGAATGTAATCCCTTAGTGTTACTCAATGTCAACAAAGAGGTTGTAGTCCAAACATCAGTTATACAAGGGAAGACCATTTGGGAACTCATGCAACTATAAACATTCCATATCAAACACCAACATGGTATCACACATGGATATTTCTATTGGAATTCAATTCTACAGCAGGAGTATATCTCCTGACTTGAACTGGTTATGATCTCATAACCAACACACCACAATAAGTAATTGAATTTTTACACAAATGCACTTCAACATCAATTTTCATTTGTATCCTCAAGGCCCTCAACCTTTTCTCATCAATTCAAATATTGAAATTTATTTGAGAGAATTTTTACCTCAATTCCCTTTAGTAACTATGAATTATAAGAAATCATATACATGCATGGTTGTTATTACATTACTTGATGCAATCTGATCATTTAATATTTTGTAGAAACTTGCAGGCTCCCTTCACCAATCTATTGCTCATCATTTTTCCATCCTATTTGTCTTCATATGGATGGCCTTCATATACATCAACATCATCAACATCTTCAACCATGCTATAAACATTTTTCCTAGACACATAATCCATCATTAGGCTTATTCAATTATCATGAAATCATTATTTCACATATATAACAAAAGACTGCTCTTAGTCTACAAACATTCCATGCACATGTTCAAGCATAAACACATGCACAATTGCATTTCCATATGCATCACACATTCAATTTCCTCATGCCTACTTCAAGCATATACATTCTAGCTTTATTATATGCATCATGCATCATTTCTATTATGCACTCTAGTGCACTTCTGTTTTAACTTTTTCCCTTCATGTAGATTCCCTTGAATCCTTTTAGATCCCTGTACCCCTCTGCACTATCATTATGCTCATATGTGCACCACTAATAATAGATGAAACTTCTTGCCTTTGCCTTTTGCATGAGATTGTTACCATTACCAATTGTCTCCTCAACAACTCCATTTTGTTCCCTTCAATTCTTTTGTACAATTTGAAAGTCTCAACATGTCCGAGTTCTTTCCAGGACCCTCTTCTGCATTCTATTCTTCTTGGCTGCTCTTTTCCCGGAGCAGTCCAATCGATTTCATCTCAACCTCTTCACATTCATATATCCATCATTCCTTGGATGCAAAAAACATGATAAAACATCATGGATATCTCGTGAATTAATTCAAAACATGTGCATTCTTCACTTGACTCATATAATAATCAAACTCATTAACGTTGCTTCAACATATGTATCCTTCCACACATGCATGTCCTTAAAATGTAATCCAAGACTCTTTGGCATATATAATAATAATAATAATAATAATCTATTTTTAAGGTCACGACCAAGCTAGACACCAATTGGTGTATGAGACCCCCTTGTTTGTGGGACAAGGCCCCCCCTGCATGTAGCAATTTGAATACTAAAGTCTATGGAGGTGTAGATACCCTATGCCCCTCTGGATTTGAACCTATGATCTCTAAGGAGGAAACACATGTTCTTAACCATTAGGCCCATTCAAGTTGTACGCTTTTGCAATCCAATGTTTAGTTCTTAGTAGTCCTCAATTCCATGTATTTTCCCTTTTGATAGGGTATTTATGTAGTGCCTCCTAATGGGAATATCTCAACATGCAACTTATAGTTGCACCTATATCATTTCCTCAAATGATATTCACTCACAAGTGGAAAACAACTCTAACCTTTCAACTGTTCACCTATAATTCCAGAGGAATTTCATAAGTTACCTTCACATGGAATTTTCATCCCTGCACTCAAACATTTTCCACAATAATGTGGATGCATGCTTACAACTGGCATACCTCCATAAGTTGTACATGCATATCTATGCATTCTTAAAAATTTGTCTTCCTTATGGTTTTCCACCATTATTAGCATGAGACTTCAAGGCATATTCACAAGTATGATTCCCTTTTCATTATGCATGTTAAACTCCATAAGTGTTCTTAGACACATACTTTTATTGATCAAGGAAAATATTCTTACATAGTGAAAGAGAGGCATAGCGTATATATAACCTCTCAAGCCTTATCTCAACATGCCAAGTGTTCTTGATCAACAACTCAAGGATAATCACTATGACAAAGATTTGACAAGGCCAACCTAAGAAATACACAACTTCTAGAATATCTTTATTAAACTAGGAAAACATACTTAACTAAAGAAACTTTAGGATTATTAGGCTAACATTCCCCCATTTAATCCCAAATTTTATTTTTACAAATGCAAGTTCATCTCTAAACTTGGTGAATTCTATTTTTCCTAATGGTTTGGTGAAAATATCTGAAGTTTGATCTTCATATGGAATTTTTTTTTCCTTGATGATACCATTTTTGATGAGTGTTATGATGAAGTGATACTTGGTGTCGACATGCTTGGTCTTGTTATGAAATACTGGATTCTTGGCCATTTTTATTGCTGACTGATTATCAATCAATAGAGTAGTTGGTGATTTCTGAATAGCACCAAGACCCTGCAAAATTATACAAAGCCAAAAAATTTCACATGTTGCTTCCCATGCTGAAATGTATTCTGCCTCTGTTGAAGAATTTGCCATTATATCCCGCTTTCTACAACTCCAAGATACTATTGTTGAACCCATATTTATTAAATAATCCAATGTTGATGTTCTATCATTGATATCTCCAACAAAATATGCGTCTGAATATGCAACAAGTGTAAAGTTGTTGTTTTACTTATAGAGACGCCCAAAATATTTTGTTCCTTGGATATACATGAGAACCCTTTTTTCTGCATTCCAGTGAATTTCTATAGGTTCCTGCATGAATTTGGAAAGGATACTAACTACACATGAAAACTATGGATGAGTGTTTGTTAGATAAATGAGGTTGCCAATCAACTGTCTATAGGTGGCACTGTTTACCAATTCCCCCCCTTCAAATTTTGAAAGTTTTAAGTTCTACTCCATAGGAGTAAGAGAGGGTTTACAATTCTCCATGCCAAATTTCTTCAACAAATTTGTAGCATACTTGGTTTGATTAATGAATATTTGATGATGTTGTTGTGAAACTTCCACTCTAGGATAGTATCGAAGTGGCCCAAAATATATCATTTTGAATCCTTTTTAAAGTTCGTGTTCTACCTTCTTGATGTGATCTTCATAATTCCCTGTAATGATTAAGTCATCAACATAAAGAACAATCATCACCGAGTTTTGACCTTTCATCCTATAATACAGAGTGTCATTTGACTCACTGCGATGAAAACAAACATGCTTAAGGTATTCATCCATCTTGGCATGCCATGCTCTAGGTGATTGTTTCATACCATATAAAGATTTTAATAAGTTTGCACACTTTGTGCTCCCTTCCTTCAACTTCAAAACTTGGGGGTTGATTCATATAAACTTGTTCTTTCAAATCACCATTAAGAAAGGAACTTTTGACATCCAATTGATGAAGTGTCCAACCATACTGTGCAACCAGATTTATCAGCATTCTAATGGTGTTCCACTTTGTTGTTGGAGAAAATGATTTTTCATAGTCAATTCCTTCTTTTTGAGCAAATCCTTTTGTGACAAGTCTTGCTTTGTATTTATCTACTCCACCATTATCTTTATACTTGATTCGATAAACCCATTTGCAATCGATGGGTTTAACATTGGTTGGACAATCAACAAGTTTCCATGTTCCATTTTCAATTACCGAATCATACTCATCCACCATGGCTTGTTGCCATTATTTGTGCTCCATTGCTTCTGCAAAAGTTTTTTGTTCAATAGAATCACGAGTTACTAAGGAAAAACGTGACTGAGATGAAGTGGAACTTCTAGTTCCAGTTTTGTCTTGTTCATCTGGATGAACATCTTTAAGCAGTTGAGTGAACCATTTCAGTCTACTGTGTTTTCCTTGTGGTGAAGTTACTTCATTTGATCTGTCCTGGATTGAACATTCTTCATTTGAAGAAGATTTATCCAACTCTTGAACATTCATGTTGGGGTCTAAGTCTTTTTCAATCCAATTTGGGTTTCCTTGATAAATTGTCTTTTCTTGGGCTACCATTTTCTCCAAATGACCAAGTAGATTATCAATCTCTCCAACTATTTGAATTTATGTCTCATCAAAGACTACATCCCAACTAATAATGAATTTTCCATTGGATAGAAACCTATATCCTTTCTTCTCATATGAATAGCCAACAAGAATGCATTTCATACTTCAATTTTCCAACTTAGTCCCTTTTTCCTTAGGAGCTAAGGCATAACAAGTGGATCCAAAATATCAAAGATGATTAACTAAAGGCTTAGTACCATACCAATCTTCATATGGAGTAATTCCATCTAAGGCTGATATGGGTGTTCAATTTCTTAGATACATTGTTGTATGAACTACTTAGGCCCAATATTGAGTGCTTGACCCCTTGAAATGCAACATTGATCTTGCCATTCCCATTAGAGTTTTGTTCATTCTTTATGTGACTCCATTTCATTGTGGAGTATAAGAGTTTGTCAACTACCTTTTAATTCCATTTCTCCTACAAAATTCATTGAATTCATGTGAAGTGAATTCTCCCCCATTATCTGTTCTAAGGTGGAAATCTTCTCTTTGGTGGAATTTTCAACTAAGTGTTGAAATTGTATGAATTTGTCAAAGGCTTCTGATTTGTTCTTCATAAACTATACCCAAATCATCCTTATATAATCATCAATGAAAACAATGAAGTATTTGCATCCACCAAAAGAGTATTCCATCGGACCACAAATGTCACTATGTATTAATTGCAAACATCTATTTTCTCGTCTTAATCTGTAATTCCATAATATTAAGGAGCTAGGAGATAAATCCATGAATGCTGCAAAATCATGTTTCTGAGGAATAACTGTGCCTTGTAGCCTCAAAAGTTTTCCATATTCATATCCATTCATGATTGTTTTGATTTTTTTTTTGACTATGTTCATCCATCCATCTTCCATAATAATCTGATGGCCTCCTTGTCTAATGAGCACCAAAGACAATGATTTATTTTTAAATGATGGAACACACCAAACATTGGAAAGTAATACTTTTCCAATTCCTGGAAGAGAAAAACGGACATATCCTTTTCCTTGAGGTGTATGAGTTGTGTCATTTTCCAAGTAAATTGGATTTAGTTCCATATCCTGATATGTCCAAAAGTAATTTTTTTTGTAGCTCATATGTTGAGTAGCCCCTATATCTAATATCCAATCATCTTCATAATCTTTTCTCATCAATTTGTTTGTGGCAACTGAATATGTAAACTCAATCTCTTGATTTGTTGTCAACACATAATCATCTTCTTGATTTTCTACATACTTGGTTGAAGTTGAAGCATTAGATCACTTAGAATGTTGTTTAAAAGTTTGTTTATCCTTAGGAAAATTTCCATTTCATGTTCTACACTCTTCCGCCACATGGCCAATGGGAAGACATCTTTTGCACTTGACTTGACACATGTTTTCGCCTCTTTGATATTTCAATCTTCTAAAGTACTATTGATTTTTTCCTCTTCTTGGATGTTTGGGTTGACCCGAGTTCTACTTTAGGTTTCCAACAAAACCCTACAAACCATCGACCCTTCTGGAGACCAGAAAGAAACACTGCGCACATAGTGCATAATGAAGTCTCAACCGAGATGTCACTGCATGACCCAGATGTCTACAACCTTGGAAGGGATGCTGCTGTGGGGATGTTAGACATGCTTTTTACTTCAACATATACTAGATCTATTATTCTAACATAACCTAACATTCAGATCTACCATTATGTAATCATTCACATTCATTTCAGTTCATTTTGCAGTAAATATCATAACTGTTCTAGTGCGCGCTGCATTTTACTACTATAGATTCATTCATTCAACATAATTAACAGAAATAAAGAAAACATTCCACACAAAGACACAAGGTTTTACCTTGGTTCACCCCCTCTGGGCTACGTCCATAAATATCTGGCATTATTCTCTGTTTTATTCATCTTCATCATGTTATTTCATTGCGCACATTACATAAGCAGTCATAAGTAAGAATAGTGCATGAGGCTAACAAGATCGCACCAAGCTCCACAACTTGTGACCTTACCCTCATTTACAATTCATATATTTCTCTCAAAAAATAGACTCATAGATCATCTCACTATTATCTCCACAACTCTCAACAAAAGTCATACCAAAAACTAACTCATGAACTCCTACTCTCCGAACTAGATCTCCTCATATCTTACAATAGATATTTATACTACAAAATTGGGTAAAACCCATTACAACAATGAACAAAATCCTAACCCACTAACCCTAGGTGATTTAGGTTTGTCCACTTTCTAACTTCCTATGCGTGGTTGATCCACTTCCTTCTTCCTTTGACTTTCCTACTTTCGCGCGCTGCTTTTCCTTGTTATTTGGCACACACGCCTTTTCTAACTATCTTCCTTGATTGTTGCGTTGTTCCCCAAAATGGCTTGTGCCAACATCCCCCCAACAGTCACCCGTGGTTCATCCCTAGACACTCTAGTAGTGTGTTCCTCCTACAATGACTTCTCCAGCTCCTGAAACCTATCTGAAATGTCTTCAACTTTAGATTTGACATGTGCACTCTTTTCTGCAACAGTATCCACAGTATATGTAGTGATAGGATCCTTAAAAAAATTCTTCATTCTCCAATCCAACCTTTTCGACCTGACCCTTAGCTTCATCAATCTATGTCATCATTTTCTCTGTGCTTTCTTGCAATGGCTCCAACTGTGCCTTCCTTTATTGCTTTTCTACTTGTATGCTCTTCAATTTTGCCTGCAAGTTCTTCAGTTCTTGCACACTCCTTAATATGTCCAATATTGTCACCATCTTCTATTTTTTCTTCAATTCTTGTAGTGTTGTGTTTACCCCTTCTTCTTTCTTCTCTATCTCCAGTTGTTTTCCATCCTCCTACAGATATGTCCATAACTGTGTGCTTTTATTGTACAACTTTGTGATTTCTTGAGTGTTTCACGCAATACTCTCCGTATGACTTGTAACCTTATTCTCCATTTGTGTTTTAACTTCTGTTGGGGTGCTAGGAGTTCGTTCAACTTTGTAATGTGATTCCTGTATGCCTCCATAGTTTGC
>ML807545.1:0-37343 GCA_009831015.1 Picea engelmannii
AGGTTTCTAAATTCCAAGACACGAGAGGAACTCGAGGAGCTGAAAATTGAAGATAGGACAGAAGCCATATTGGAAGTGAAAAGAGTCCTGACCAAAAGGGGTCTCATGCTTCAGTTAGAAGAGAAGATCCAAATCATGGAACAAGGAGTGCAAAGGTTCTTCAACAAGATAGACACTCTGCAAAGGAAAGGCTTGCCTGGCATGAAAGTCATCAACGATAAATTAATGATGCTCCCGGACTACAAGAAAAGGTTGACAGAAATATCTAAAGACGGTTCTAAGTTCGCAGGGATACAGGCTAACATGACGGGCAGAGCTTTCATGGAGGCATTGCAGTTGGACATTGAGATCCAGCATGAAATCAAGCACATTTTTCGTCATCAAGCCTACATTCGCTTAGTACACAGACATGGACAAAGTATACAGAAGGTTTCTCAAAGTGACAGTGCCGACTCATATCCGATGGGAAGAGCTGTGCGATCTACTAGATTAGTAGATGCGTTGTCGTTTCCATTCAGCTGTCTCGTCAGCTGCCCTGTCAGCAGAGGTTGCGGAGGCACCTCACCAACGGCCTACCCAGAAATTCAGCCGACAGTTATGATGAATCGCCAAACAATTTTGGATTAGTTGAGTTAGTTATGCTAATAATAGTATGGACACGTCCTCATCAGTTATGACAGGATCCTTTGTATTTTGACTTATAAATATTTCCTTTTTCGATGTATTGAGGGTTGTTGTTGATTTACACACCCGACTGCTATCAAGCTGTAACATTTTTGACGTGATCCACCATTAATAAAGAAGATGCTTTTCACAGGATTCCTGCGCATGTTTCWYTGGTGATGTGATTTTCTTAGTTATATGTCTTCTTGCTTTGTGATCATCTTGTCTTTCTATAACTAATCTATACGAATAGCGTTATGTTACAGGATTTATCACTGATACCCTGTCTCCGATTCTGTAGATTTTAATGTTTATCTTCTAAATACCTTCAGTTAAGAGATTCTTAAGTGCTTGTTAATTGGAGTTATTTTCCTAATCCTTCTTCCGTCCATCACCTGATTTATTGAAGATCCAGTGAGGGGTGTTATCTCGCCTTGTGAAAGATTTCTTCAGTGTTTCTGGTTCCATCTCAGATTTTATTAAGTGCAGACCCCATAGCCCAATGGATGTGTAATTTGTCTCAACCAACTTTGAAAAAAAAAAATCCTTTACAAAAAAACAAAACTCGTGCCTCTAACTAGCCTAATATCTTAATTCAAAGAACGCTAAACTATATAGAGAGATCCCTCTCTGAAGCTGGAAGGGCTAGATCCCAGCTTTAAAAGTGGTTGGTTAAGGTTACCTTTGTGTATTTCCTCTTTCAACCTCTAGGAAATTTACAGAGTGATAACAACACTATGAACCTATTGAGCCTTGTTCCTTTGGCACCTTTCACCTTTCCTTTCACATGTGGCCTCAGGCGGTGACCACAGCCTACAACAAAAGGTGTTTTCACATTTCAGCATTTCGCATGTCGTGAATTCCTATTGCGAGGCATCTCGACTCTCCAAGTTGCGATCTCTGAAATGGAGCTTGGTTGCACTAGCTCCTTCCTCCATCTTCTGCAGATGTGACCACTGGTTGTGACCGCAGCCTTATTCAAAACTACATTTCACAATTTCGCGTTTCACGAATTTGTTGCGAGTCACTCTAACTCTTCCAACTCCCAATCATGAAATGGAGCCTTTCAACTTGCAAGCTCCTTCCTTCAAATTCCCACAGTTGTGACCAAGTGTTTATCCATAAAGTGCTTTGGTGATTTCGCATTTTGGCATTCCTACATTTCGACATTCCTGTGGAGAAGTGTTTTGACACTTCCAACTCCCAGTATCTGAAACTTGCACCAAAAGGTGTTTTTCACATTTCAGCATTCTGGCATTTAGGCATTCCTGTGGTGAAGTGTTTCAACACTTCCAACTCCCGCTATCTAAAACCTACACCAAAAGGTGTTTTTCGCGTTTCGACATTCCAACATTTCGGTATTCCTGTGGTGAAGTGTTTTGACACTCCAACTCCCGGTATCCGAAACCTGCACCAAAAGGTGTTTTTCGCATTTTGTCATTCCGACATTTCACAACTTTGAGACTCCTGTGATGAAGAGTCTCGACTCTTGACAACTCCAACTCCCGGTATCCAAAACTCCGAAATGGAGATTAAGTCGTGGTTTGATGTGCCTATTTCAGGATTTCGGCATTTCACATTTCGCAACTTCGAGACTCCTATGATGAAGAGTCTCGACTCTTGACTCCTCCAACTCCCGATATCCAAAACTCTGAAATGGAGATTAAGTCCACTAGCTTATGATCTTTCCATGCCATCATCGTTGTTGATATTCCTTTCCTGCATGTTTTCCATTGTTGTCTCCCAACTATAAACCTGCCAACATTGCTACTATTATTTCCTGTAACCATACCTTCATGGTTGTTGTTCTTGCCATCAATCAATGTAAGCATGTTATCGTTGCTACTATTATTTCCTATAGACATGCCATCGTTGTTTTTGTTCTTGCCATCAATGACAAGCATGCTCTTCTTGTAAACATGCCAACAGAGACTCATGAGAGTTGTGATTTCATATTGTAACTCTTCTATTTATATTTCTTCTTATTTGAATATATAGCAGATTTGAGGATCAAAGGTTGTCAATGATTTATGGATCCCTAAGCAGCAGAGGATCTGTTGTATTTTTCCCATCAGTCATTGTTTATATTCAAGTATTTGTTGATTCATTAAATTGAGAGGATCTATGTTTATTGAACATTCTACCTTATGCTTTCCTTCTTCATTCTTCCACTTATCAACATATAATCTTGTTTTCTGTTGAGCATCTTTTGTGCCTTCGATGAGTAGGATGTTTGTGACTCCATTTCCCATCAGTGTAGCCTATTGATCTATAGTTTGCAACTGTCTCTCTTTCTTTATCCATCTTGTTGATCCACCTATTCAAAACTAAAATTATCTTTTACATTTTGATGGGTGTTGAGCTTACACTTTAGCAGTCAAAGTGTGACTTTCAGTGCTAACATAATTGGCGACGTTGCCAGGAACGGATTTGAGCTGATTGAAAAGATCCCTGGGAAGAATGACACTACACAGCTCCAGCTTTAGATGGTGACTAAATTTGGACACCTTCAAGACTGCACATTCACCATGGCAACTCCATTATTCAGAATCTGTTGGTGACTCCACTGGGGATGAGACAAATTAAATGGATATGAAGGCTATCCTAGCCAGGAGGTTTTCCCCACTCAATTTCTCATCCATAGATGGTTATCCACAACCTATACCTCAAATTGATGAATGGAAAGATCCGTTGCCCAAATTTTATGAAGGTGAGGATGACAACCCTTTTGAGCATGTTCATGAATTTCATGCTTTGATGCAGCAGCTTGACATTCATCATGAAGATATATTGATGAAAATGTTCATGTATTCATTGGAAGTTGATGTGAGGCAATGGTATAGAACACTCCCTACTTCTAGTATTTCCTCTTTGAAGGAATTTCATGATGTTTTTTATTCTCATTGCAAGATAATTTATCCAGCTGAAAGAATTTTTTAGAATTGTTGTGAGGGGTATGCATCATATATTTAGGATTCAGTAAGTGATTCCTCTAGCAATGATGATTAAGGGGATGATTGTAGAGAGCATGACTTAGATTATGAGTTTCATAATGCTTTTCCTAAATTTGAAGAACAAATGCATCATTCATGTCAAAATATAGGTCCCCAAGAGAAACATCAATATGGACAATCCATCATTTCCCTTTCTCCTCCTTTTCTCAACTCTTTAAGTCAAGAGGTCATATTAGGTTCATATTTATTTCATCATGATAATAGTGTTGCATCTTGTCATGAATGAATTCATAGCTTAACAGTTGGTGTTGTAATCCATCCTATTGTTAATGAACCAGTGTGCCATGATTTGCCAAGTTTTGATGACTATGAGGATGTTTTCACTGAACAACCAGCTGTCTCAGCTATTGTGCTAATACCCTCATCCATTCATAGTCAAATGGTCATTGATTCACCTTTGTATGATGATTATGAAGATGATTTACATGAACATTATGTTGAAGACCTTATATCATAGAAGTACCCTTCACATCAAAGCAACAATATCTTGTTTCAACCCTCATGTCATATTTTTGTTTCTAAAAGGGAAGAAAAAGATGATAATCTAATTTTAGAGAGTGAAAAACTGAGAAATTGGGACCATAAACCAAGCTATGATGAATATCCCTCACAATGAGAAGATAATATAGAAGAATGTAGTTTCCCAAGAACTTCTAATTGTGATGAATTTCCCTATCAACCCCTTATTCCTCTTGAAGACACAAGCTCAGTTTCATCAAGTAACCAATATCAAATGCCATGTGATCAGATGAGAAAGGTTGAAATTAAAGAAAGACAAGCATCACTAAGCCTTTTTCCTAATACAACTCATGACCAGGAGTGGACCAAGGCCATATGCATTGAGGATGAATCAGAAAATCAGCAAGCCATACAACAACCAAGAACAGTGGAGTAAGGACCTAATGCAATAATTTTCCTTTTTACACAAATCAATGTCACAGGAGAAAGTATTGATGATGTTTTTCAGGATCCATTTGTAGCCTGTCTACAAGAAGTAAGTGGGCCTAGGCTCATTGATTTCTTCAATGGAAAGTGTATTGCCAAATTTTTCTTTGACATGCCTTCAAGTAAGAATTATCTCTGGTGCTTAAGGAAGCACATTTAAAATCTTGAAACAATTGAAAAAATGATGAAATGGCTTCATTGGTTGTTTCATGTAACTTGAATGCTTCATTTTCCCAATAATTAGAGTAGGTGTGTGCAATAAGCTTGCCGAACAAGCATCATTTTCATCATTTTTGTAAGTTTCAATTTTCATTTGCATTTAGTTTTAGTTGAAGTTCACAAATCAAAGAAAATTGTAGAGGTTAAAGGTTGGAAGAAGCCCTAGGATAAGGCACTGAAACTACAAGATTTCTTAGAGCCTCATAGGGAGGAATCTATCCCCCATGGAGCCTATGTTATCACAAGATTGGTTTATGCCTCAGCGTTGCATAAATCCTTCATTATTCATTTTGGCAAATGAATACAATTGTTATGGGATATTTTATTTATTTTGGGTAAAATTGAAATTATATTGGGTTATGCTCAATATCCAAGTTAAAGCATAAAAATCACTCATGGATTTGTGCTACCCAATCACACGTAGACACACAGGCAGGCGCTACCTAAATTCTGGCAGAAAATGAATTGTGCGGAGTTATTTTACCAGTTTTGAGTCACTAACTTCAAACTTGGATTGTGAACAATTGAGAAGTTATTTTCTAAAAATGGAGGAGTTTTTTGTTCATAACATTCCAAATAACAAAAAACTCTCTCAATTTTTCAAAATGTGTTATGGTTTGAGAGATATTATATATATATATAAGTGGCGCTACCGAATCTGCACAGCGACGCTACCGAATTTTCTGTAGCGGTCGCGGTTTTGATATTCGCCTTGTTGGGAGGTTGACACATGTCAAGGAGGATTCAAAAGGATTATCAAGGATCAGTTAGATGTCAAGGGACACCTGCACCTATGATTTATCTCCATCAAAGGCCTAATCAAATGAGGTGGAAACAATTTATCAATGACTTCCAACAAATTCCTAAAAATTAGCAGTTTGTTGGATTTTTGTCTCTTTGATTGTTGCCACCTATCTCCAAGGCTTAGAATCCAATGGAGGAGATGGGATTTGACCTCCTAAGGTTATTTGGATTCTATTTTCTATTTAAGGAAGGAGATATCTCTTGTAGAAGGAGGATTCATGAGCCAAGAGAGTCTAGAGAGAGCAGGAGTAGGCAGTTTTTCTCTGTGTGTTCATTTGTAAGTCTGTGGGCATTTTATGATTGTAAGCATTACTGCTATTGGAGACTCATGAGACCTATGATTTCATATTGTAACTCTTCTGTTTATATCTCTTCTTATTTGAATATATTTCAGATTTGAGGATCAAAGGATGTCAATGATTTATGGATCCCTAAGAAGGAGAGGATTTGTTGTATTTTTCCCATCAGTCATTGTTTATATTCAAGTATTTGTTGATTCATTAAATTGAGAGGATATTTGTTTAGTGAACATTCTACCTTATGTTTTCCTTCTTCATTCTTCCACTTATCAGCATATAATCTTGTTTTCTGTTGAGCATCTTTTTTACCTTCGATGAGTAGGATGTTTGTGACTCCATTGCCCATTGGTGTAGCCTACTGATCTACAGTTTGTATCCCTCTCTCTTTCTTTATCCATCTTGTCGATCCACCTATTCAAAACCAAAATTATCTTTTACATTATTATGGGTGTTGAGCTTACAATTTAGCAATCAAAGTGTGACTTTCAGTGCTAACATAATTGGCGTCATTGCCAGGGACGGATTTGAGTTGATTGAAAAGCTCCCTGGGAAGAACGACACTGCACAGCTCCAAATTTAGATGGTGACTAAAGTTGGACACCTTCAAGACTGCATATTCACCATGGAAACTACATTGTTCAGAATCTCTTGGTGACTCCACTGGGGATGAGACAAATTAAATGGCTATGAAGGCTATCCTTGCCAGGAGGTTTGTCCCATTCAATTTCTCAGCCATAGATAGTTATCCACATCATGTGCCTCAAATTGATGAATGGAAAGATATGCTACCCATATTTTATGAAGGTGAGGATGACAACCTTTTTTAGCATGTTCATGAATTTCATGCTTTGATGCAAGAGGTTGACATCCATCATGAAGATATATTGATGAAAATGTTCATGTATTCATTGGAAGGCGATGTGGGGAAATGGTATAGAACACTCCCTGCTTCTAGTATTTACTCTTTGAAGGACTTTCATGATGTCTTTTATTCTCATTGCAAGATAATTTATCCAGCTGAAAGACTTTTTCAGAATTGTTGTGTGGGGTATGCATCATATATTCAGGATTCAGCAAGTGATTCCTCTAGCAGTGATGATGAAGGGGATGATTTTAGAGAGCATGAATTATATGATGAGTTTCATAATTCTTTTCCTAAATTTGAAGAACAAATGCATCATTCATGTCAAAATATAGGTCCTGAAGAGAAAGATCAACATGGACAATCCATCATTTCCCTTTCTCCTCCTTTTCTCGATTCTTTAAGTCAAGAGGTCATCTTAGGTTCAAATTTATTTCATCATGATAATAGTGTTGCAGCTTGTCATGAATGAATTCATATCTTACCAGTTGTTGTTGTAATCCCTCCTATTGTTAATGAACCAATGTGCCATGATTTTCCAAGTTTTCATGACTATGAGGATGTTTTCACTGAACAACCAGTTGTCCTAGCTATTGTACTAATCCCCTTAGCCATTAATAGTCAAATGGTCATTGATTCACCTTTGTATGATGATTATGAAGATTATTTCCATGAAAAGTTTGTTAAAGACCTTATATTAGAGAAGTACCCTTCACATCAAAGAAACAATAGCTTGTTTCAACCCTCATGTCATATTTTTGTTGCTGAAAAATAAGAAAAAGACGACAATATAATTTTAGAGGGTGAAAATTTGAGAAATTGGGACCATAAGCCAAGCTATGATGAATATCCCTCACAATCAGAAGATAATATAGAAGAATGTAGTTTTCCAAGAACTTATAATTGTGATGAACTTCCCTATCAACCCCCTATTCCTCTTGAAGACAGAAGCTCAGTTTCATCAAGAAGCCAAGATCAAATGGCATGTGATCAGATGAGAAAGGTTGAAATTAAAGAAATACAAGCATCACTAATTCTTTTTCCTAATACACCTCAATATCAAATGCCTCTCTTGAATGCTTAATTTTCCCAATAATTAGAGTAGGTGTGTGCAATAAGCTTGTCGAACAAGCATCATTTTCATCATTTTTCTCAGTTTCAGTTTTCATTTTCATTTAGTTCCAGTTGAAGTTCACAGATCAAAGAAAATTGCAGAGGTTAAAGGTTGGGAGAAGCCCCAGGATAAGGCACTGAAACTACAAGAGTTATTAGAGCCTCATAGGGAGGACTCTATGCCCCATGGAGCATATTTTAGCACAAAATTGGTTTATGCCTCAGTGTTGCATAAATCCTTCATTATTCATTTTGGCAAATGAATACAATTGTTATGGGATATTTTATTTATTTTGGGGAAAATTGAAATTATATTGGGTTATGCCCAATCTCCAAGTTCAAGCATCAAAATCACTCACAGATTTGCACTACCCAATCGCATGCAGGTACACAGGCAGGTGCTACCTAAATTCACTACCTAAAGTCTGGCAGAAAATGAATTGTGCAAAGTTATTTTACCAGTTTTGAGTCACTAATTTAAAACTTGGATTGTGAACAATTGAGAAGGTATTTTTGAAAACTGGAGGAGGTTTGTATTCATAACATTCCAAATAACAAAAAACTCTCTTGGTTTTTCAAAATGTGTTATGTTAGGGTCCTAACCCGCACATAGGTAGAGAAATATATTTGGATGTAATAAAGGTCGATATTAATAAGGCCTTTCAATAAAATAGAATAAGGTGGATGTAAGAAGACCTAATAGAAGCTTCCACTTCTATAAGGATATTCCTCTAGATGCTTCTCTTTATAGACATATTTAATATAAATAAGGGTCGAGGGTATGAAAACCATAGCTTGGAGATTATTGTAACAGAGCGTTTCTCGACAGGAGGTTGCCCACTCGAAAAGGCCCATGAACATTGCTTTATGAATCAAAGTGTTATTTCTGGTGTTGTTCTTACATCGTTTATGTGTTGTTGTGGAGATTATGTTGGTTATATTATTGTTATTCTGCCATTTCTAGCATTTAATTTCTGTTCTGCATACTTTTTATATCTAATATATTACATGTTATGGTTTGAGAGATATTAGACATAGAAGTGGCGCTACTGAATGTGCACAGCGATGCTACGGAATTTCCTATAGCAGTCACGGTTTTGATATTTTCCTTGTTGGGAGGTTGCCACCTATCAAGGAGAATTAGAAAGGATTCTCAAGGATCATTTAGATTTCAAGGGACACCTGCACCTAGGATTTAGCTCCATCAATTTCCTCATGCAATAAGGTGGAAACAATTTATTAATGAATTCCAACAAATTCCTGAAAATTAGCAGTTTGTTGGATTTTTGTCTCTTTTATTGTTGCCACCTATCTCCATTTCTTAGAATCCAATGGAGGAGATGGGATTTGACCTCATAAGGTTATTTGGATGTTATTTTAAATTTAAGGAAGGAGAGATCTCTTGAAGAAGGAGGATTCATGAGCCAAGAGAGGATAGAGAGAGTAGGAGTAGGCAGTTTTTCTGTGTGTGTTCATTTGTAAGCCTGTGGGCATTTTATGATTGTAAGCATTACTGCTATTGGACACTCATGAGAGCTATGATTTCATATTGTAACCCTTATATTTATATTTCTTCTTATTTGAATATATTGCATATTTGAGGATCAAAGGTTGTCAATGATTTATGGATCCCTAAGCAACAGAGGATCTGCTTTATTTTGCCCATTAGTCATTGTTTATATCCAAGTATTTGTTGATTCATTAAATTGAGAGGATCTCTATTTAGTGAACATTATACCTTGTGTTTTCCTTCTTCATTCTTCCACTTATCAGCATATAATCTTGTTTTATGTTGAGCAGTTGTCGTGCCTTCGATGAGTAGGATGTTTGTGACTCCATTTCCCATTGGTGTAGCCTACTGATCTGCAGTTTGCAGCCCTCTCTCTTTCTTTATCCATCTTGGTGATCCACCTATTCAAAAAAAAAAAAAAAATTACATTATGATGGTTGTTGAGCTTACACTTTAGCAATCAAAGTGTGACTTTCAGTGCTAACATAATTGGCATTGTTGTCGGGGATGGATTTGAGCTGATTGAAAAGATCCCTAGGAAGAACGACACTGCACAGCTCCAGCTTTAGATGGTGACTAAAGTTGGACACCTTCAAGACTTCACATTCACCATGGCGACTCCATTGTTCAGAATCTGTTGGTGACTCCACTGGGGATGAGACAAATTAAATGGATATGAAGGCTATCCTGGCTAGGAGGTTTGCCCCACTCAATTTCTCAGCCATAGATGGTTATCCACATCATGTGCCTCAAATTGATGAATGGCAAGATCTACTGCCCAGATTTTATGAAGGTGAGGATGACAACCCTTTTGAGCATGTTCATGAATTTCATGCTTTAATGCAGCAGTTTGACATCCATCATGAAGATATATTGATGAAAATGTTCATGTATTCATTGGAAGATGATGCGAGGCAATGGTATAGAACACTCCCTGCTTCTAGTATTTCCTCTTTGAAGGACTTTCATGATATTTTTTATTCTCATTGCAAGATAATTTATCCAATTGAAAGACTTTTTGAGAATTGTTGTGAGGGGTATGCATCATATATTCAGGATCCAACAAGTGATTCCTCTAGCAGTGATGATGAAGGGGATGATTGTAGAGAGCAGGACTTATATGATGAGTTTCATAATGATTTTCCTAATTTGAAGAACAAATGCATCATTCATGTCAAAATCTAGGTCCCCAAGAGAAAGATCAATATGGACAATCCATCATTTCCCTTTCTCCTCGTTTTCTCGATTCTTTAAGTCAAGAGGTCATCTTAGGTTCATATTTATTTCATCATGAGAATAGTGTTTTAGCTTTTCATGAACGAATTCATAGCTTACCAGTTGTTGTTGTAATCCCTCCTATTGTTAATGAACCAGTGTGCCATGATTTGCCATGTTTTGATGACTATGAGGATGTTTCCACTGAACAACCAGATGTCCCAACTATTGTACTAATCCCCTCAACCATTAATAGTCAAATGGTCATTGATTCACCTTTGTATGATGATTATGAAGATGATTTCCATGAACAGTCTGTTGAATACCTTATAATAGAGAAGTACCCTTCACATCAAAGCAACAATCGCTTGTTTCAACCCTCATGTCATATTTTTGTTGCTGAAAAAGAAGAAAAAGATGATAATCTAATTTTAGAGGGTGAAAAACTGAGAAATTGGGACCATAAGCCAAGCTATGATGAATATCCCTCACAATCAAAAGATAAGACAGAAGAATGTAGTTTCCCAAGCACCTCTAATTGTGAAGAACTTCCCTATCAACCCCCTATTCTTATTGAAGACACAAGCTCAATTTCATCAAGCAGCCAAGATCAAATGCCATGTGATTAGATGAGAAAGGTTGAAATTAAAGAAATACAAGTATCACTAAGCCTTTTTCCTAATACACCTCATGACCAGGAGTGGACCAAGGCCATATGCATTGAGGATGAATCAGAAAATCATCAAGCCATACAACAACCAAGAACAGTGGAGGAAGGACCTAATGCAATAATTTTCCTTTTTACACAAAGAAATGTCACAAGGGAAAGTATTGATGATGTTTTTTAGGATCCATTTGCAGCCTTTCTGCAAGCATAAAGTGGGCCTAGGCTCATTGATTTATTCAACGAAAAGTGTATTGCCAAATGTTTTTTTGACATGCCTTCAAGTAAGAATTATCTTTGGTGCTTAAGGAAGCACATTTCAAAGCTTCAAACAATTGAAAAAATGACGAAATGGATTCATTGTTTGTTTCATGTAACTTGAATGCTTCATTTTCCCAATAATTAGAGTAGGTGTGTGCAATAAGCTTGTTGAACAAGCATCAGTTTCATCATTTTTCTCAGTTTCAGTTTTCATTTGCATTTAGTTTCAGTTGAAGATCACAGATCAAAGCAAATTGCAGAGGTTAAAGGTTGGGAGCAACCCTAGGATAAGGCACTTAAACTACAAGAGTTCTTAGAGCCTCACAGGGAGGACTGATGCAGGAGCATCACCAACAACAAGCGAGTGTGGGGCAAGCACCAACGCATTTTGGCACATGATGAATTGTTTGAAATGTTTTGAAGTTGGATGCGCCAAACTTAAATGTAATAGTTAAGAAAGAGAGTACTTGTAGATTGTAATCAGACCTTGAGCATCTCGCTCTCATCTGAAGGACTAAGAGGCATTTATGCTAGTAAATGTAAGTAGGTAGCTTTGAATTCTTAGATTAGACAGTTTTAGGAGCCGGAGGGAAAATGGATATAGACACCCTCACTTGTATCATTGTAACATTAGCAGCATAGTCAATCGAAGAGAGCATAGAGCAGAAGTAGAGAGCTGTGTAGAGTAAAAACCCATGTACAGAAGTTCTGGATTAATACAAAGACCTTTAGTTCAGACTCATGGTGTCAAATTGATTTATGTGTTGTACATGTTGATTGATATATGCTTGTTTACTCTCTGTTATGCATTTTATTTGATGCGTGAATGTATGATTTCATCTTAAATGTCTGAAATCTGAAGAGAGGGAGAGTAAGGAATTAGTTTCAATCGTTTCTCTGTTTGAGCAAGATTTTTCCTGCAAGGAGTGTAGTGAAATTGTCTGCAAGGTGTGCGTTGACAGAAGTCAGAGTTCGTCTCTACAAGCTCAGGAGGGATAGCATTGTTCTCATTCTCACAGAAGTGTAAGTTAAACACAGGAGCCGTGCAAGGTGTGCGCAGGCCGAGTAGATTCTCAGGGTTTGCAACCTGAGGGAAGAAGTGAAAGACTGTTGTCGCAGAGAGTGCACAAAGTCGAAGAATTCAATACTTGGAAGTATTGAAGAGTTGCCACAAGGAGTGTGTGCGGGAGTCTTATTAAAGACTCGAGTTGTGGAGAAAGTTCAGAAGGGATAAAGTCTTCCAAGTCTTCGAAGAAAAGATCAAGAGGGCTAGTACCTTGAAATATCGAAAGGAATCACAGCGACATTGTTTTACTGGTGGACAAGTTTCATGAAGGCGTACTTGTTCATTTCGTAGGAGTTGTTAAGGAGGCATTGGATGGTCGAAATCCTCCGTGGAGGATTCACGAAGTCCCAGAAGCTGTCAGATCTTGCAGAGGAGCAAGAAGGTTACAGTGGGTGTTTTTCTACGTGCAAGCTCAAGAGAAATCAGACCATAGGATTTGAACCAACAAGGGCCGTTGGATCACTCATGAAATCTCATTTCAAGGTTTCGTGAGTTGGAGAACTGAAAGCCTTGCCTCAAGATTCACGAAGTCGCAAAGTCCGAAACTCCAAAAAGGCGGGAAGTTCCGTTGTGGGACCCCCGTTGATGACATGTCGGAATTTTGGCATTTAGGTATATCGGTGGATAGGAAGTCGATACTTTTGTCCCGAAAGTCCCGAAGTCGCGAGTGGCGAAGTCACAAGAATATCGGGAGCGTCCATTGAGGAGGACAGGTGGCAAAGATCAAAGGATCTCGCGAACTCGGAGGTTCGCAAGGTGAGAGCCCAGGAGTTGGGTACTCCAACTCGCAAGTAGCGAAGTCACGAGGAGCAAAGATAGTCGTTGGATCCAGGTCACGGGAGGACCATTGGATCAGGAACCCCATCGCTTATCGTGCATTTGGGGGTTCAGAGGTTGAAAGGAGGCATTTTTTAATTCACAAGTAGCGAAGTGTCGAAAGCCAGGCACGAGGGACACATGGCCGAACCACAAGGTGGGCCCGAGAAATAGACAGGAGGATACGCATCACCAGGAGAAGGAGTCAACACATGTTGACCTCTTGCATCTCGAGGATTCACAAGATAAGAGCATGAGAGTTCAACCCTTCGACTTGCAAAGTCGTGAGTAGCGAGAATGCGAGGAGAAAAGTCAACATCGCTTATTAGGGCTTCGTGAAAGGAAGGTAGCAAGGTTGGACATTGAAACTCATGAAGCGGCGAATAGTGAGAGGTGCTAGCGCTTAGCCTAGCCGACGGTCGCCCAAGGAAGGCGATGTTAGGGGAAGAGCTATACCCGTATCGACATTTCGGGTATCGCAGGATTGGAGGAAGAGTCGGAGTTTCAACTCACGAGTTATGAGTGGCGACAAGCGCCTTTGGAATTGGGCCTTGGTCATAGTGTTGTGGTCGCATAGAGAAGGTGGAGCTCGCACCTAGTGCTGTTCGCACAGGGGAGCTTCCCGAAGGACCTGTGGATCGATAATTTGTGATTCCAGTAGGGAATCGAAAGAGCCAATTCATCTTGAGAGGGATAAAGAACAATCCTATGAGCGGATCTCGGCCTGAGGGCTGATAGGTCTACGTCAAGGACTCTATCCCCCATGGAGCCTATGTTAGCACAAGATTGTTTTATGCCTCAGCATTGCATAAATCCTTCATTATTCATTTTGGCAAATGAATACAATTGTTATGGGATATTTTATTTGTTTTGGGGAAAATTGAAATTATATTGGGTTATGCCCAATATCCAAGTTCAATCATCAAAATAACTCATGGATTTGCGCTACCCAATCGCACGCAGACACACATCTAGGCGCTACCTAAATTCTGGTAGAAAACGAATTGTGCAGAGTTATTTTACCAGTTTTGAGTCACTAACTTAAAACTTGTATTGTGAACTATTGATAAGGTATTTTTGAAAACTGGAGGATTTTTTGTTCATAACATTCCAATTAACAAAAACCTCTCTCGGTTTTTCAAAATGTGCTATGGTTTGATAGATATTAGACATAGAAGTGGCGCTACCGAATCTGCACAACAACGCTACCGAATTTCCTGTAGCGGTCACGGTTTTGATATTCTCCTTGTTGGGAGGTTGCCACCTGTCAAGGAGGATTAGAAAGGCTTCTCAAGGATCAGTTAGATTTCAAGGAGCACCTGCACCTAGGATTTATCTTGATCAATTTCCTCATGCAATGAGGTGGAAACAATTTATTAATGACTTCCAACAAATTCATGAAAATTAGCAGTTTGTTGGATTTTTGTCTCTTTGATTGTTGCCACCTATATCCAAGGCTTGGAATCCAATGGAGGAGATGGGATTCGACCTCCTAAGGTTATTTGGATGTTATTTTATATTTAAGGAAGGAGAGATCTCTTGGAGAAGGAGGATTCATGAGCCAAGAGAGGCTAGAGAGAGTAGGAGTAGGTAGTTTTTTTGTGTGTGTTCATTTGTAAGCATGTGGGCATTTTATGGTTCTAAAGCATTACTGTTATTGGAGACTCATGAGAGTTGTGATTTCAGATTTTAACTCTTCTATTTATATTTCTTATTATTTGAATATATTGCAGATTTGAGGATCAAAGGCTGTCAATGATTTATGGATCCCTAAGCAGCAGAGGATCTATTGTATTTTTCCCATCAGTCATTGTTTATATTCAAGTATTTATTGATTCATTAAATTGAGAGGATCTTTGTTTAGTGAACATTCTACCTTATGTTTTCCTTCTTCATTATTCCACTTATCATCATATAATCTTGTTTTCTATTGAGCATATTTTCTGCCTTTGATGAGTAGGATGTTTGTGACTCCATTTCCCATTGGTGTAGCCTACTGATCTACAGTTTGCAACCCTCTCTCTTTCTTTATCCATATTGTTGATCCACCTATTCAAAACCAAAATTAATTTTTACATTTTGATGGGTGTTGAGCTTACACTTTAGCAATGAAAGTGTGACTTTCAGTGCTAACATAAGTGGCATCATTGTCAGGGATGGATTTGAGCTGATTGAAAAGCTCCCTGGGAAGAACGACACTGCACAACTCCATCTTTAGATGGTGACTAAAGTTGGACACCTCCAATACTTCGCATTCACCATGGTGACTCCATTGTTTAGAATCTGTTGGTGACTCCACTGGGGATGAGACAAATTAAATGGCTATGAAGGCTATCCTGGCCAGGAGGTTCGCCCCACTCAATTTCTCAGCCATAGATGGTTATCCACATCTTGTGCCTCAAATTGATGAATGGAAAGATCTGTTGCCCATATTTTATGAAGGTGAGGATGAAAACCCTTTTGAGCATGTTCATGAATTTCATTCTTTGATGTAGTAGCTTGACATCCATCATGAAGATATATTGATGAAAATGTTCATGTATTCATTGGAAGGCGATGCAAGGAAATGGTATAGAACACTCCCTGCTTCTAGTATTTCCTCTTTGAAGGACTTTCATGATATGTTTTATTCTCAATGCAAGATAATTTATCCACCTGAAAGACTTTTTGAGAATTGTTGTGAGGGGTATGCATCATATATTTAGGATTCAGTAAGTGATTCCTCTAGAAGTGATGATGAAGGGGATGATTGTAGAGAGTAGGACTTATATGATGAGTTTCATAATGATTTTCCTAAATTTGAAGAACAAATGCATCATTCATGTCAAAATCTAGGTCCCCGAGAGAAAGATCAATCTGGACAATCCATCATTTCCCTTTCTCCTCATTTTCTCGATTCTTTAAGTCAAGAGGTCATCTTAGGTTCAAATTTATTTTATCATGAGAATAGTGTTGCAGCTTGTCATGAATGAATTCATAGCTTCCCAGTTGTTGTTGTAATCCCTCCTATTGTTAATGAACCAGTGTGCCATTATTTGCCAAGTTTTGATGACTATGAGGATGTTTTCATTGAACAACCAGTTGTCCCAGCTATTGTACTAATCCCCTCAGCCATTAATAGTCAAATGGTCATTGATTCACCTTTGTATGATGATTATGAAGATGATTTCATGAACAGTCTGTTGAAGACCTTATATCAGAGAAGTACCCTTCACATCAAAGCAACAATAGCTTGTTTCAACCCTCATGTCATATTTTTGTTTCTGAAAAAGAAGAAAAAGATGATAATCTAATTTTAGAGGGTGAAAAAATGAGAAATTGGGACCATAATCCAAGCTATGATGAATATCCCTCACAATCAAAAGATAAGACAGAAGAATGTAGTTTCCCAAGCACTTATAATTGTGATGAACTTCCCTATCAACCCCCTATTCCTCTTGAAGACACGAGCTGAGTTTCATCAAGCAGCCAAGATCAAATGCCATGTGATCAGATGAGAAAGGTTGAAATTAAAGAAATACAAGCATCACTAAGACTTTTTCCTAATACACCTCATGACCAGGAGTGGACCAAGGCCATATGCATTGAGGATGAATCAGAAAATCAACAAGCCATACAACAACCAAGAACAGTGTAGGAAGGACCTAATGCAATACTTTTCCTTTTTACACAAAGCAATGTTGCAGGGGCAAGTATTGATGATGTTTTTCAGGATCCATTTGCAGCATGTATGCAAGCAGAAAGTGGGCCTAGGCTCATTGATTTCTTCAATGGAAAGTGTATTTCCAAATGTTTCTTCGACTTTCCTTCAAGTAAGAATTAACTCTGGTGCTTAAGGAAGAACATTTCAAAGCTTCAAACAATTGAAAAAATGATGAAATGGATTCATTGGTTGTTTCATGTAACTTGAATGGTTAATTTTCCCAATAATTAGAGTAGGTGTGTGCAATAAGCTTGCTTAACAAGCAACATTTTCATCATTTTTCTCAGTTTCAATTTTCATTTGCATTTAGTTTCAGTTGAAGTTCACAGATCACAACAAATTGTAGAGGTTAAAGGTTGGGAGCAGCCCTAGGATAAGGCACTGAAGCTACAAGAGTTCTTAGAGACTCACAAGGAGGACTCTATCCCCCATGGAGCCTATGTTAGCACAATATTGGTTTATGCCTCAGCGTTGCATAAATCCTTCATTATTCATTTTGGCAAATGAATACAATTGTTATGGGATATTTTATTTATTTTGGGGGAAATTGAAATTATATTGGGTTATGCCCAATATCCAAGTTCAAGCATCAAAATCACTCATGGATTTGCACTACCCAATCGCACACAGACACACAGGAAGGCGCTACCTAAATTCTGGCAGAAAACAAATTGTGCAGAGTTATTTTACCAATTTTGAGTCACTAACTTAAAACTTTGATTGTGAACAATTGAGAAGGTATTTTTGAATCCTGGAGAAAATTTGTTTTCATAACATTCCAAATAACAAAAAACTCTCTTGGTTTTTCAAAATGTGTTATGTTTTGAGAGATATTAGACATAGAAGTGGCGCTACCGAATGTGCACAGCGGCGCTACCGAATTTCCTGTAGCAGTCACGGTTTTGATATTCGCCTTGTTGGGAGGCTGCCACCTGTCAAGGAGGATTCAAAAGGATTTGAAAGGATCATTTAGATGTCAAGGGACACTTGCACCTATAATTTATCTCCATCATATGCCTCATGCAATGAGGTGGAAACAATTTATTAATGACTTCCAACAAATTCCTGAAAAATTAGCAGTTTGTTGGATTTTTGTCTCTTTGATTGTTGCCACCTATCTCCAAGTCTTAGAATCCAATGGAGGAGATGGGATTCGAACTCCTAAGGTTATTTGGATGTTATTTTCTATTTAATTAAGGAGATATCTCTTGTAGAAGGAGGATTCATGAGCCAAGAGAGGCTAGAGAGAGTAGGAGTAGGCAGTTTTTCTGTGTGTGTTCATTTGTAAGCCTGTGGGCATTTTATGATTGTAAGCATTACTGCTATTGGAGACTCATGAGAGATGTGATTTCAGATTGTAACTCTTATGTTTATATTTCTTCTTATTTGAATATATTGCATATTTGAGGATCAAAGGTTGTCAATGATTTATGGATCCCTAAGCATCAGAGGATCTATTGTATTTTTCCCATTTGTCATTGTTTATATTCAAGTATTTGTTGATTCATTAAATTGAGAGGATCTCTATTTAGTGAACATTATACCTTATGTTTTCCTTATTCATTCTTCCACTTATCAATATATAATCTTGTTTTATGTTGAGCATATTTTGTGCCTTCGATGAGTAGGATGTTTGTGAATCCATTGTCCATTGGTGTAGCCTACTGATCTACAGTTTGCAGCCATGTCACTTTCTTTATCCATATTGTTGATCCACCTATTCAAAACCAAAATTATCTTTTACATTCTTATGGGTGCTAAGCTTACACTTTAGCAGTCAAAGTGTGACTTTCAGTGCTAACATGTTGTGTACTCAACAACCTGATTACCTACACAATCAACAGACAAGAACAACCTTCCTTATACCTTCATAACATAATCGATTAAATATTGCATGAATTAATATATAATATAGTATCTTGATCCTATGTAGATTAACAAATTCACATTCAAGACACAAGATGGATCAATGAACGCATAGATTTTGGAGGGGAAAGAGAGAAAGAGAGTAGATATATATTCATAAAATAAGAGTTACAACAAACCTTATTTACCTTGATATTTTTTTTATACTCCAAGCTCCAATGACCCAAAGAGCCTCTCTTTAGCCACAAGATCACCCTATTGAAAAATCAATATTTGGCACCATATCGTAGTAATATGTCCCCACCTAGGCCTTAATCAAAGTAGTTTGTATTCCCAACACTCAACAATTATGGGAAACACTTGACCAAATATTCTCACTCTACCAACATAAGGATTCCTTCCTAGAATCTTATTCTTCCACTATGAACTAGCCTCATCCCCTAGATTTGGTTCAGTCTTATATATTCTTTAAGGAGCTAAGAATATGATGCATTTCATGTGAATTAGGTGGATCTAAGTCATGCACAATTTCCATGCCCCATTATGAGATTCTACCAACCCATTTCTCATTGATATCCTCCTAACACTCTAGATCTTGAAGATCTATGGGGTGATCATGGGTTTTGTATAGGAAATCCATAACCAACCCCACTTGATCTATGAGAAAGGCATGGCATACCACTATTCTATTAGGAAGAAGTACATCCAAGGATATTTATAGGGTTTTATGAGAAATTTCCTTGGAACAAGTGCAATTTTATCTTCATAAAATCATAACTTAGCCTATGGTGAAAATACAAGTATAATAGGGACTTATTGGTAGAAGTGTGGACCACTCTTTTATAAGAGTGTTGAATATAGATCATATTTTTATCCTAGGTATTTGTATTATTCTAATTCTAACCACTCAAAATTTGAACCAATGTGCTATCAAATAGTTTTGTTTTCCCATCTATCTGTGAATGGAAAGTTGTAGATCTCTTCAACTTGGTGTCCATGTTTTCCAAAAGTGTAGACCAAAAGGAATTAATAAATTCAGTACTAATTTCTAATATGATGCTCCTTGGTATCCCAAATTGCACCTAGACATGTTCGAAGAACATGTTGGTTTCTTATTGTCCTTTGATAGTCTTTCTACAATGGATAAGAATGCACATATTGCTAAACCTATTAGCTACCATAAAGAGATATTCATGTCCCTTCCTGGTTGTTGGAAATCCACCCACAAAATCCATGGATATGTTATCCTAGGGACAAGTGGGTACATGTAATGGGTGGTATAAACCTTACTTTAAGTTACTAGACTTGTTGGTACAAAAAATTATGCATCCTCTAATATACTTAGCCACGTCTTTTTGCATACTAGGTCCATACACTTACCTTTGTAACTTGGTAATTGTCTACCCAACACCAAAATGTATGGCAACCTTGGAGGTGTGATCCTCTTTGATAAGATACAATATTTCACCTTTAGGAACACAGATATTGTCTAGCTTGTAGGGAAACCCATTCTGGATATGATAGTCAGCCTTACCATCACCTTCTTCTACATGAATTTGGCCATGTAGCTATTGAAATGCCTCTTTGAAGTCCTCATCTTCTATTTATTCCTCTTTGTATGCATCATGGGTAAAATAATTTGTGTGCATAAGAGTTCCCAAAGATATAATATTGGATGTGGGTGGCCTTGAAAGCATGTATTCCAACGTATTAGTGCTTCCCTTCTTATATATGATTACTATATGGAACTGTTGCAAAAAACCATCCACTTGTAGTGTCTAGTTTGTTGAAGCTTACTCTAGGCCTGCAAATATTGCATCGATCAATGACCAGTGTGAATAATGGTTTCCTTTCCCATATTGTAGTGATTCTTCTTCTTAATATATTTAACTAGGGAATATATTTCCTTATCATATGTAGGGTATTTCATGACTCCTCCATGACACATTTCATAATGATATCATACATAATTTTCCCCTTGCATCAAGTTTGATCCCGTATCATATCCACTTGCAACATCTATATCCACTTTGAAATGCCTGTACAAGTTAGGAAATGAAATAAATGGTTCTTGAATGATCTTCCATTTTAACTCATCAAAATATTTAAGTTGATTGTTTCCCCACTAGAAACTCTTACCATTGGTTGTTATGGCATGGAGTGGTGTAGCCACTGTTGAAAAAGATGTTATGAAATTCTATAGGTACTATGTTTCCCCAAACAATATCCTAACTTCAGTGATAGTAATAGGAACTAGCCACTTGAGGATGGCCTCCATATTCATGAGATCTATCTTGAGTTCCTCTCCACTAAACACATACCCCAAATACACCAATGACTACTGACAAAAATCACATTTCTTAAGGTTAGCCAATAGATGGTGCTTTTTTAGAGTATATAACACTTACTTGCATGAGATGTGATATGTTTTCTTCCCAGGTAGAGCTATAAACCAATATGTCATCCAAATACACTATTTCAAATGAATCTAGATAGAGATGCAATACATCATTCATCAAATGCATAAATGTAGTCAATGCATTACATAAACCAAAAGGCATTACCAACTGTTCATATGGACTTTCCTTATCTTGAAGGTAGTGTTCCAAGTGCATTATTATTTAACACATACTTGGTAGTATTCCAAATGTATATCCAACTTGGTGAAGTACGAGGCATGTTGAAACTGATCTAACATATTATCGATCTAGGGTAGAGGGTACCATATCTTAAGTGTGATCTTATTAAAATAATTGTAGTAGATACATATTCTCCAATTCCCATCCTTCTTGGGTACTATGATGATAGGTGACATGCTTGGTCAAATGACTCCCTACACTAGTAGCTACTACAACTATTTCTTCACTTTGTTTGCTTCTATAACAGATTATCTATACAACCTAATATTTTAAAATGGGGAGTTAGGAAACAATTGTATCACATCCCCTACTTCCCTCTTAGGTGGTATCCCTTTAGTCTCCATGAACACTCCTTTGTATGCTTGCAACAACTCCTCCAAATGACATTTCTATTATTTTTTACATCCCTCAAGGGATGCCTTTGCTCTTACTGATTCATCCCCTAGATGCTTCTCTCTTAACAAAAGAAATACAATTTATACTAGAACTGATCAACCTTTTGGCTTGGTTGGCACTTACTAGAGAGACCTTCGATTTTCATTTGTTTGCATTGGATGATGAAATACTTCCCATCCTTAATAAGGTGGTATTAGTTTTCTCTCCTCATGAATATTTCATCCTGCGTATACATGTAAGGGATACCAAATACTATAGCACACACGTCACATGGTACTATATCTACCTCCACTTCATCAATAAAATTTGTACTTATGGAAAATTTGATTTTAAGTTGTTTAGTGAACTTAATATCTACATCCTTATTTACCCATCCCAATTGATATTGGCTTGGATGATAATAAACTTCCAACCCAATATTTCTAACTAGATCATCTACTCTGAGGTTGGCTTGTCATCTGGAATCAAATAGAGCATCTACCTTGATGATTTGGACCTCCATATTAATGTGTAAGGACTTAGTCATCTCCTTCTCTTCCCTATGATGAAGGCTAATCAAATTCACCTCTTTTTTCTCTATATTAGAGACAATATTCTTGTCCACATCTAAGCTACTATCTACTAGGTTTCCTAAATATATTCCCAGTAGTTTCTTGTTCTTTGGCATGATCCTTATTACGATTCTTTGGACTCAAATATGGATGGAGATTCCAACAATTATATTTAGTGTGACCATTGATATTACAATGGTTGCAGTGGTTATTTGGATCCTTTCATTAATGGTTTAAGAGAATCACTTTCTTCCATAGATGAATTTGAAGACCGGCCAAAAACTTCAGGAGCATGTCTAGGTTCTTGGGATATATACCTGACATAATCACCATTTTCCTGAACTTGGTAGTGTACATTTGCACACTCTACCCTTTCCTTTGCATGAAGTGATTCTAATGTATCCATTAGTCCTCTAGATACCCAATTGGGTAGAACTAGGAATTGATGAGGGTTTTAAACACCTCCCACTTAGTTACTAGTGGATCACCCTCTAGCCTAAGTGTATCTATGTTGCTTTCCCACTCCGTTAGTGCATGGACCTCTAGTTTCAATCAGGAAAATGAAATATATTTCTTTTCATATATATTACAGACAATGAAATACACTTCTAACTATTGCAACCAATGATTCAACTTAAAACCATCAATATCACCTTAGTAAGGATTTATTTCCACTTTAACTTACATTTAAAATAGAGATTATGAAGGGGTGGTGACAATGGAACTTGGTTTTACTTTCTTAGGTTCTTTCAAGCTTCTTCTCCATCATAGACCAGGGATACTCTTCTTCCTTTAGCTGGATTGCATCCATTTCTTGTTGAAGGCTATATTTCTTTACAGTCAACTATGACTAAGCTTCTGCAATTAGATCAATCCATTGCATTGGTGGAACAAGATTAATTTCTTTGAAAAACTACGGGGAAACCTTCCTGAATGTAGGCCAAACTTCAACAAATCTCTCAGAGACAACCTCCACTATCAATTCAGCTTGTGCGCACAATGGATGTTCTTGATTATGATCTTGTAAAAACTTGATCAACTCCTGACACAAATGTTTGATTTGTTTCACTAGATCAATCTGATCAGTCGATGCTTGCATTATATTTAATAAATGTTGGGTGGACCATGTTGCAAGATATTCACTGGTGATAGATGGGTCCACATGAAATATTGATGCAAGTGGTTGGCCACTTGCAATCAATCTATTTGAGACACTAGGAGTAGTTGTGCCATCGGGACCTGGAGATGTATTTTGGAAGCTAAAAGAAATACTTTCTTGAAAATCTTTGGGGAGAAATCCAACCACTTATGTGCACTCCAGACACAGTTTGGGAATTGTGTAGCATTTTTTGGGATCTTGAAGTAGTGGCACAACCTAATCCTGAATAGAGATTGTGTTATGTGTCGATTTGGTGTCTTCCTAAACATCCAAAGGGTCATGTGGAGGATCTAGACCCATCTGACCCTTCACTTATGTTGATTTCTTTGTCCTTAGATTGAGGATAGTTTCTTGAGGGATATTAAGGGGGACACTGACTTGCGGAATCTGGGGAGAAGGGAAAGGAATATTGGTAGTGCTTATGTCAAACATCATGAATGGTTCAATAGACTCTTTCTATATTATTTCAATATGAGTGTGATTAGGGGATAAGGGAGGGCTAGGCGGGATGTCTATGACAAAGGTAGTATGTTGACAACTAAGTTCTTCAATGATAGGGGTACTATGTACTTTAACCACATGGTCATTAGGGATGGTGATAATGGAAATGGAGGATGGGATAGGGGGAACAGTTCATGTGTGTGACAAAAGTGAAGCAAGAGGGAATGTGCTAGTTACAATGGGGAGACTAGTGGAAGACAATGGTGACCATGTGCAGGGTTTCTTCAATGGAACTAAAAATGTAGATTCTAAAACCTCTCGGAACTCCTTACCTGTGAAGAGAGAAGTGTATGGAATTAAGGGAAATGGTGGCAGCATAAAACCTATCCTTGGAAAAGCTTCCTCCTCCTTTTTGGATTATGAATCATGAGGCATTCTCGGTCTATTCTCTACTGTGGTACTAGGGTCAAGGGCATTTGTAGACATTGGATCCTGTCGTTGTGAAATCACAAACAATTGATAGGTTATCCCCAAGGCTTTCGACACCATATACACTCTAGGCCATGAACTAACTTCCTTTTCTAGAGCCTCCTCATTGAGATAATAAGGAAAAGGAGGAGTATGGAACCTCTCAGGGTTCACTACTCTTGGCCGCACAAATGTATGGTCTTTGTCCATGACGAACTAGATATTTTTGGTGTGCCTTTTGAGAAATTCCTATGGTATTCGCATGCATTGGGTGGTGTTAATCATATAATAATACCATTGCAGGAAAGAAACATTGTTGAATTAAGCATTGGCATTTTTAGTTCTCTCTTGCAGGACTCAAACCTCATAGCCACTTGGTTGTCTAGAGTCATGGCTAACTCCCTCCCCTATGGTGGCCACCACTTCCACATTTTGAACATAATTAAAATATAGTCTTAAATAAAATATTTACACCAGTTCATTGTTGCTCCCTATGCACAAAATTCGTCTACCAACAAGGCTTCCAATGTGCATCACCCCTTGGCATAGTTCGTCATCACTTTATTTTTTATTAAGTAGAATGCACAATGAACCTACTCAAGGGTGATGGGTTCAATAAAGCCTTCACAAACTCCCTTCCTTGTGTCAAACTTATCATACAAATTAATCTCTCCTTTCTTCCTATTGTTCTTCCCTGAACCTTGGAATCCATTTGTAACATTTTCACCATCCATGTAAAGACCTTTAAATTGGTGGATATCATCTACGTGAATTGTATACTCTCGGTCCAACCAAAGTGAACCAGTGTTCACCTAACTTATGAGAAATTTATTGCAGTGCCTGACTCCACCGGTAGTTCCAAACACGTGAAAATACCACAAGTTCCTAATTGTTGACTCCTGCAGAAACACATAAGGAGTATTCCATTGGCTATCCACCTCTCTAGAAGGAAGTGATAGTCCATATATACTTCGACCTTCATCTAAGGAAATCGGTCCTTGTCTGAAAAATAAACATCAATGAGACAAGATTGCTTGACTATACCCTATATATCTCCCATAACCTCCACTCATAGATCAATTATATTCATTGGAATGGTGAGATATGGAACAACTCCTCGAATAGTTGTAGCATGACCCATGGTTGTACTAGACCTATGACAGACAAATATAATTGGAGGACAAGGATGGACAGGCATACGCAGAAATTCATAGTGGGCTCTAGAGATGAATATGAAAACAACCAGACAGAACACAATGACTTGGACAATGAGAGAGTACAAACTTATAGATAGTCATGATGAGGTGATACGAGATAAGCATTAAATTGTCATTAATGGGAAAGTTGTGTAAATAAATCAGCATTAACAACAAACATGACCAGTAACCAAAGTGAAATCTAATCAGTGATTTGGGTAATAAAGGGAACAAATACCAACACAACTTTGACATGGCATGATACTCAGGGAAATAACTAACATGTTGGTGATTAACTCTTAAAGTATTGACAACCTTTTCAACATAAATGAAATTTACTGACAGGTACAAAATGACAATAGAAATGTACTAACTTCATTTAATGAACAATTTTAAAGTGAAACAACAACGATGGGCACGTTAGAAACTACTAAATGCATAAAATATTTGACATCGACTCCCTGACCACAATGATGAGATCTAGGCTAGACAAACTGATAACGAAAAATATACTCTTACAAGTGAGTGAAAGTGGGACATGTCAATGCTTTAATCGTGAAAAGGAAAATGACAAGGAAAAAATTATCATCCAGGGGGGTATTGGTTGCCACCCACCTCTTCCAACTTGCTCACATACAATTTTTCATCTTAACAGATTTTTTCTAGCTTTTTGGGTCCTAAAATTCTGGTGTTGTTTTGAGGCCCTAAACAACATTTTTTGGGCCCATCGCAGTCACGTTGTAGAATAATTTAGAGTGTGATAGCATAATGTGTAGTCCTCGGATAGATATTTCCAATGGGATATAGTGCACTCAAAATGAATATTGTATGAAAACTTTACGACCCCAGGAAGTTGATGTACCAACTTACCCCACTGAGGCCCACATGAATTTTGGTGATTCATCTCCTAGGGTTAGGTTTTGGATGTCTAGGGTTTTTTGATTACTTATTGATGATAAAAAGGCTTTGAGGCCTCATTTTAATGTGCTCAGAAGAATGTGCATATCCACCACATCTATTCTCAGAGATTACCTACCACCATTCAAGCAAGATTGTTTCATTCTGCATTTTACAGTTTCAACAGATTTCTTTATTAATTAGAAGTTAAGTTTCATTGTATCTCTTTTATTGTTCTTTATATATATGTTAATGTTATAGATATTTGTTTCATTTTGTTTCTCTCATAAATCCAGATCAATGGTATCAAAGCGGTCTTCTCTTCATTTGTTTCTATGTGTATGTTCCTAATGAGGTCAGGGTATAAGCAATTGGGACTTGAACCAGTTGAGCCTTTGCAAGATCATACTCGCCAAACTCGAAGACCACCCATGGGGGAATAAAAGAGAGATGATGAGGTAGGATATCCGTTTACATTATTTCTTGAGGAATCCATCTCGCGACAAAGGAATGAGATGATGGATAATTTTGCACAAATCCTTCGACAACTTCCAACAGGCGATGCATATTCCTCGAGCGAAGGCACCACCCCCTTCAAGGTACAAATCAATTTTTATATTCCTATATTTCAAGGTAAAATAGATGCAGGTGTCTTAGACATATGTTTAAACCTTATCGAAGGGTATTTTTCTCTCCATAATTTTTTCAATAGAGAAAAGATTAAATTTGCGCTCCTTAAGGCCATCCCCCATGTCAAAGATTGGTGGGAGACTTTCTGTGAGAAAAATAAAATAGAGGGATATACATTATTTGTAGTCACACCCACTTGGGGTTATTTCAGGGATTTTATTAAGGAACAATACCACCTTGTTGGAAGTTATGATGACTTATATAAAAGATGGACCACACTACGATAGGAAAGGGACCAAACAGTGTCAGAGTTCACTAATGTCTTCCATAGCTTGTGCACCAAGCTGGGTATCAAATATTCTAAGTATTATCTAGTGCTCAAGTACCACAATGATCTGCATAGATACATCCATACATAAATGGAGTTTTTGTACATCTCTTCCTTGGGCGTGGCCTATCGATATGTTGTCAAAATAGAGCAAAATATTAAACAAAATACGTGGTAGTTTGGGTCTGTGAAACCCTCACAACAGAAGAAAGGAAAAGGTGACCCCAACCTATAGAAAAAAGGGCATAACAAGGATGGAAATCCTCAAGATAACCAGTCTAAACCAAAAACAAAGAAGGACAATGAGAAGATAAAGAAAGACATTGGGAAATGGTGTGAGTTCCATAAGAGCCCCTGGCATAACACCACTGAATGCCACTCAAAGAAGTCATTGATGGACGAGGTGAAATCCTTTGAATCAGATGTGGGCTCCAAATCTAAGTTAGAAATAGAAAAATGGAGATGGATCATTGATGTAGAACCTGGTGCCATTGTTTCTGCAACCAAGGTCCAGCCCGATGCATCTGATGAACCAAAGGAAGGTGAGCGCCTCTTTGATTCACAGACATGGGTGAAGGGTACTCTGCTACACTTCATCATTGATAGTGGTATCCAGAAGAATATCATATCAATGTAGGTTGTCAAGTGGTTGGCTTTGTCGAAAACACCACACTCATAGTCGTACACCATAGGATGGCTCTGCCAAGGCAGCGATCTCCATGTCATCCAACATCGCCTCTTGGCCTTCGACATCAAGCCCTTCAAAGATGAGGTATTGTGTGATGTTTCCCCCCTTGAAGTTTGTGATGTTATTTTGGTCCAACCTTATTTATGGAAATGTCATGTTGTGTATGATTATAGGCCTCGTAGTGTTATTATTACTTTGGACATGAAATTTTACAGAATACCCGAGGTAGTCCCATCTACTGCCATTTCCTTAATCTCTTCCAAGTAATGTAAGAAGGTCATATCTCAGACCGGGAATTTGTCATCTTTTTTATTCACACTCAAAGTGAGCAGAAGGTTGAAGCCACATCTATGGCCTCTGTAGTAGGTCTCTCCATGCAACAGAAGCAAGTGGATAAGGTTATGGAAGAATACAAATACATATTATCCTCACCCACTAGGAAACCTCTACACTGTCAGGTCAAGCACTCAATCAATCTAACCCCCAGTGCACCGCTACCCAATGGGACAGTCTATCACAACTCTCTTTCAAAAAATGAGAAAATCAAGTGTCATATCCAAGAGATGATCAAAAAGGGGCACATATGATCAAGCTCATTACCTTGTGGAATCCCAATTGTGCTTGTGTAGAAGAAATATGGGACCTGGAGACTCTGCATTTATTACTGATCCCTAAATAAAATCACAGTCATGAATTGGTACCCAATTCCTTGAATTGATGATCTCCTTGACCAGATCAAGGGGGCCAAATACTTCAGTAATATTGATCTGAAGTCCAACTACTACCAGATACCAATAGAGTAGAATGATGTATGGAATATTGCCTTCAAGTACAAAGAAGGTATTTTTGAATCGTTTTCCATGCCCTTTGTCTTGAAAAATTCCCCAACAACTTTCATGAGTATGATGGATTATATTGTGCGTCCTTTTACCAATTATTTTGTGGTGGTGTATTTGGATGACATCCTCATATTCAACAAGAGTTGGGGGGAACACTTGTAGCATATTCAATAGGTTCTGCACACTCTGCAGCAACACATGCTATATGAAAATTTGGAAAAATTATCCTTCGGCATGAACAAGGTCCAATACCTAGGCTACATTGTTGATGAGAATGGGGTGCATGTCAATGCAGTGAAGATCCAGGTCATCCATGACTGGCCAAGCCTGACCACACTTATTGATATTTAGAGCTTCTTATGCCTTGCCAATTTTTATTGTAGGTTTGTATTGGGATTCTCCCACATTGCATGGGCCCTTAGCCAAGTGACTAGGGGTGGTGGAAAGGAAAAATTCATGTGGGGCCAGTCACAACAGAAAGTGTTCAATGATTTGAATCATCACCTGTGTGCATCCCCAATGTTATCATTACCCGACCTGCAACAACTCTTTGAGATTGAGATAGATGATTCAGTCTATGTTGTGGGTGCAGTTCTCACTTAGCATGGACATCATGTGGCCAATCATAGTGAGATGCTATCATATATTGTCCATAACTACCCCACTTATGACAAATAAATGTACTCCATTGTACAAGTCTACTGCCAATGGAGGCATTAGATTCTCAGGAAGGAGACAATCATCCACGTTGATCATAAGCCTCTGCAGTTCATGCAGACACAAGGAAAATTCTAGAATGACCACCATCAGAAGTGATCCACATACTGTTGTGTTGGCACAGGGGTAGACCCAAGGTTCAACGATACAACAGGGCACCAACAAAACCCTAACTACCGGCTCTTTCGACAACACCTGTGAAGCAGATGAAGTCTCACCCGAGGTAGAGGCAAGGGTTGTTGCATGACTCAGGTGTCTGCAACCTTAGCTGGGACACAGATATATGATTATAATACTTAATAGAGCACTTAGCACCGTCAGTTCGTTATTATTTATCCAATATCTACTCCGCAAAGAAAATAGAGCATCGCAACATTCACCCTGATCTAATGTATTCATACACTTAGCATAAAGAGATGGATCAAATCTGGCAAATTCAAGCACTAAGCACATTCACCTATATCAGATCTAACATCCAGATTCATCATAAGCACAAATCATAAGCATATCTATCTATCTATCTATATCAAGCACTTAGAAAATAACACATGAATACATCAGAACATCGCACAGAGCAGAATAACACAGTATTTACATGGTTCACCCCCACCCTAGGGCTACTTCCACCAACTCTTCTTCTTTATTAGATTTAATCAGTCATCTACATGCACAGAGCCACAAAAACCCCTACTCCACGTAGGACAGGAGATCTGCACGCACCTTGCCAGATCCTCCTTCCCCAAGCTAGGTCTATCACAAAGCCTTTCACAGTCTATTACAACCACTTTCACTTAGCTCTGCAATTTTTCACAGTATGCATAGAGCATCTACAAACCATACTTGCACTTAGAACTTAGCTTATTAGACTCACATCACATAGATGCCTATTCCCCTCCTTACATTTCCTAGACATCTATTTATACTTTACAAAATAGGCCTAAACATGGGTAAACCCATGGGCCGACATCCCATTCCCGTTACATATTCCCAAATCCCAAAAAGGACCCAAAAAGGGGTCGATATCCCGCGATCTCTTCTTTGTCTTGCACTCCATCTTCAACAGGCTGTCGAAGTCCCAAAATAGGTCAACTTGACCAAGGATCTCCCCAAAACTTTGGCAAGGGCCAACATTGCAGCAATTCCATCTCAACATCAAGTGTAATATAGGGAGCACCAAAAATATTGTTGACTACCTTAGTCGACCTCTAGTTACAACACTAACCACGATTCTACACTCCTATGGAAATGAAACCTTTGTATGTCCCCAACTCTATGAGAGAGATCCTAACTTTTCCACTACCTACCATATGTTGGGCACAAACACAACTGCCATTGATTTCCATATTTAGGATGGGTTGTTGTTCCATATGGGACATCTATGCATCCCATAAATCGAGAGAGTGAAGCTAATTTTGTAATCTCACTAAAATCAGGTGGCAGGACACTTCAGCATAGAAAAGAAAATAGCGGTGTTGCAACAACATTTCTATTGGTGGAAAATTCAATAGGATTTCAACAAGTATATCAGGTCCTGCATGGCATGCGCCATTTCCAAACCATCCATTAAGAAACAAGGAATGTACACCCCTCTTCCTGCTCCCAAAATCCTCACAGAATCCATCTTGATGGACTACATGTCGGGCCTTACTTCAACCAAGAAAGGAAACTACTGTTTTTTCATGGTTGTTGATCGATTTTCCAAGATGGCGATTATGGTTGCCTACAATAAGAGCATCACATTGGATTACACTACCAATATCTTCTTCAAACGAGTGTGGGTACATTTTCAGATACCACAAACCATCATCTCATATCGGTAAAATCGATTCCTCAGCACATTCTGGTCAAGCCTATGGTCACGGCTAGACACCAAGATCACCAAATCCATGACCTTCCACCCCCAAATGGATGGAAAAACTGAGGTAGTCAACGGAATGATCGTGCATATCTTGCGCATGTAAAATTCCAAGCATCTGTGCACATGGGATGAAATATTTCCCTATGCTTAGCACAGTTACAACAGATCCATACATAACTCAACCTGACACGACCCTTTCATGTGGGGTTGGTATTTAAACCATTGGGTCCCATGGATGTTTCACTTCCCCTTACATCCACATAGGCAGAATCATCCCATGCTCAAGCTAAAGCTAACAAAGACACCCGATTCATTGAATGAATCCAACACATCCACCAACAAGTTCATGATATTTTTCAGAAGTCCAATGTCAAGTACAAGAAGCACCATGATCAACATCAGGTGCCACACATGTTTCAGTTGGTAGATAAAGTTTGGTTGCATTTGCAGAAAGAACACCTTACAGGACCCCATTAGAAGCTTAGACCACTACTCTATAGACCTTACACCATCACCAAGGCTATGGGTGACAATTATTTTTATCTCAACATTCTCCCCTTCCTTGGATTGCACCTCATGTTTAATTTGGACCTCCTTCAGCCATACATCCCACCCTTATTGGACACCTCAGAGATAGCAGAACAATTGACATCGACAGAGCTCAATTTTGATTGCATGGAACAAGCATCCACTGATCAAATTTTGTACACCCAAGTCAAGGGAACTCACCAACAAAAGATTCATCCTCATCATGTTGTCAAAGTGGGGTAGCTTCTGCACCAAGGAAAATGGTTCACCCAAGGAAAAATTCAGTAGAAATTTCGTCACCTGATGGAGGAACTCAACGCAATGGATAACATTGTTTCCTAAGGAGGGAGGATTGATCCAAGGGGATATCGGTGGACACCCACCTCTTCCAACTGGATCACATATAGTTTTTCATCTTGGAAGTTTTTTTCTATATTTTTGACCACCCACGATAGTCACACTATCGGCGGAGTCAGAGTGTGGTGGTATAATGTGTATTCCTCAGATAGACCTTTCCAATGGGCTATAATGCCCCTAAAATGGAGATTGTATGAAAAATTTACAACCCCGGGAAGTTGATGTACCAACTTACTATTGGACACACCAACCACACTGAGAGGGGGGGGGTGAATCAGTGTAGGGATCTTTACAAAAATTTCCCTCCACAAAACTCCTTAGTTAGCAATCATCATTTACACATCACTTATTATTGTCATTTATAACCAATTAAATCTGAACATATATCATCAATAAGTCATCACCACAAGGAACACAAAGAACATAAGATGTATGTACAATTTTCTTTTTATTACAGACTACAATCCTTGGGTTATCAACAACAACTGAATAGAGTTACAAGTCCACAAGAGCACCATCTCTACAATGCAAGACTCAAGTTACACAACTCAGCACCAACTTAGAAGAGAAATCAATCGCCAACAGATACCAATATTTCAACAGGTATGCGACCTTTCAGTATTGCAGAATGTGTATGTATGTGCCCTACCAGTAGTACAACTTGTGTATGTACGCAGCCTGTCTGTAATACAACCTGTGTATTCCTTCTGAACAATTAGGGTTTTCTCTCCTTGAAAAACTCAGATCCTCTGCAACCTTCAGTCACATTCACTTATGTATTTCACTGTCCAATCTGTACCATAACCAATCTCAACACAACCATACTCTCCAACAACTTACTCATTCTCCTCAACCATACAATATGAATGCTACTCAAACATAAGTAACCAATATACTATGGCAACCATATCAATACTGAAAAATAAGAGTGTTGCTCACTCTATCAATCAATCAACATAACCATATCACCATGTTCATACCAAGAATGCCTTAAGAATTCACCATACAATAAGAAAGAGTGTCCATCAAGACAACTATGTAACCATACCAGAGTTTCTATGGAAGATCTAAGCCCATAGAATGTAGATCTAGAACTTGCTTCATACTTCAAGAACCTGGCACCAGCTCACACTCAAGTCTTCATGACTTATTCCAACTATACATGCTCTGACCTCCTTCAGCCTGCATGTGTATGCTCCCTGACTCACTATAGCCCATGTATGTATGCACTCTGGCCCATTGCTACTTGCATACTGCTTCAGAAACTATGCTTTCTTAACTTTCGAAACTTTCACCGTCAAGATCTCAAAATTACAGAAACTTTGATGCATCCATGAGATCCTCCAGTCAATCTCTGTCTCAGAATAGATATTCAATATATTCTCAAGAGATATATCTCACAAGAGACCCTTGCCTCTTATTTATACTCTCCAAGTAGCTTCCTTAGAAGCATCTTCTTGGCCACTTTGTCCACATAGCCACTTGACCACTTAACCCACTTTCCTCATTTTAGGGTTAACCCTCTTATAACCACTTTCCATAATTAGAAAGTTCTCCATTTATTTTATTATTTAAATAATCCTCTTTGACTTTATCACTTCACTTTATTATTTAAATAATTTCTTCTTTGTAAGCACTTTGACTTATTTGACCTTTTGGGGCTTCACGCCAACATATGAGGGTCCTCCAACTTCATAAGGCCATAACTCTCAAACCGTGAGGAGTTATGTGGCGTTCCACATACCACCGGAAATGGCATGACAAGAACTATCCATCTAGGATAGTTTCACTGAAAAATTCATTGATATTCATCTTATTATTCCACAATTAAGCATGGGTTATCTAACCATACTTCTAGGATAACTCAATCACAAAGCGTCTTCCCGTGAGGGATTTCACCATAAGGGGGGCACTTTGGAGTTCATACATTTTTACTATCAATGAAAACACATTATTGATCCATCTTCATCTATGCATGAATTCATTTATCAATAACTTTACTTGACATCCATTCATTTACAATAATGACAATACATACTTTATCAATATACTATGGCAAGACATTTTTCCTTTGACATCAATCCTTTGACATAAAACAATACTTTGACATCAATCCTTTGGAATCAATGAAAACATGATCCAACAATATCTCCCTTTGGCATTGATGGAAATACCAACATTGATGTCAACACCAATCATGGATGGCAACATGTAGACAAGGAATTTGTATACATCAATAGTCATATCAATCACATCAATGTGACTATCTCTCCCCCTTTTACATTAATGGAAAAGGGTAGTTCTCTCCTTGGGGATGCTCCCCCTGCATGAATGGATTTGATATTCCTCTGAATGATCTCTCCATATTTAAACAAGGGATATCACTCTGATGTAATGTTGAAGATATATCGCTCATGCTCCCCCTAGAACCATGCCTATGTGCTCTTTCTCCAAGTATATGGATCTTTTTCCAATTATTTACATTTGCATCTAATAAATCTCTCCTCCTAAATCATGGGAATAAGAGTGACTCCCCCTATGGGTATGTCTCCCCCTATATTCTCTGCAATATGAACAATACTCTACCACTACAATATGCTTCTGTTGTAAATGCTACTGCTCAACCGGAACATAGATAAACTTCTCTTTCTATGACGATCCTTGGAATTGTCCATGCATCAAACTCATGCCATACCATACATCATGAAGAAAAATATATGTCAACAATGAATAGAGAATCATGAACACAATATCAACCAAGTACATCATGTGTCATATTATGTGTCAACCATTCACAACACCCATGTACATCAATCATGTACATCTTGTGCCATATAATATACCATAGGATATCATCAATGGAGTGTATCAACCATATTACAAGAACATGTGCCAATTGTGTACCAACCATATGCCTCTTCCAACATGCCAACCATGTGCCTCAAACAAGTGTCATATCACTCATGATATGCCTCTACCATGAACCAAGTGCCACAACCATGTATCTCAACCATCAAGTATCATAACAAGTGTCTCAACATACATCATGTACCAAAACAAGTAGTAAAAATTATGTACTTTAGCCAAGTACTATCACCCACAAACATATATCATATATGAGTGCATCAACATTGCACTAAAATATGTATCACCACCTATACCAAGCAAATGCATCAATGATGCATCAACTATAGATCAAGCTATGACTCATCAATGGTGTACAACATAACCACATCTGATACTCATCAACTACAAGTCCCAATATGTAGCTCAACCACATGACAAATGCATGCACCAAGATATCCAACAAATACATCATCAAATATGTTGCTAAGCCTTGATATTGGCCCATTACCCCTTAATTGGGGCACATTAGATTAGTAATGTTATTTTATTTATGTCGGCTTTATTCCATTAGTTGTAATTATACCTCCTAGTCTTCTATATATACCAAGGAGACATTTTCATTTGGAATCATCTTATACTTGAACATTTAAGTGGGGTAAAAGGAGGTTTCCCCCTCGAAGAGGCTTATTATCTGAAATTATCTCTTTTTCAAGGCATTGAGTAATTTTTCTGAGTTTTTTCTATGCTATATTTATATTTGGTTCTTAACATATGGTATCAAAGCTCAAGGTCTTGGGGTTTCGCTGCTACATATGAGACACCTTGGAATTTTCACTATTTTTTCTACAATGTTTTAGAAGGAACATCTTGGAGGATATTTATCAGACAGATCAAGGTACGTTGGGTTAAAATTTCAGCTCCTGAGGCCTTATACTTTTGGAGATACAGCATGTACAAGATAGGGTTCTGGAATCATCATGAATTGAGTCATTGCGGAATTTTCGCTATAAAAAAAAATTTGTAACGTTTCAGACCCTAAACTCTAAAGGATATTCACATAAATTAGTAAGGTATCTGTGGTAAAACTTTTAGCTTCTGGGTCATCTTAAATTTGTAGATACACCCTGTGTAAGATAGGGTATCTGACTAGTCCTATTGACTAGTATCAAGAAGGTGTTCCAGGTAAAACAATTATAACATATTCCTAGAGTATCCAAATTGAGTGGGAATGGTTTCATTAGATCGTGGACAGTCTTTAGTATTTCTGGTACAAGTTTCAAAATTTTATATCAATTATTTTGTGCGGGGAACGCTATACAAGTGAGATATCCTGGAAAGTCCAAAAAGAGGAAAGTTGTGGGGAAGTTACCGTAAATTCCACTTGGAACATCCAATTTTGATCAGACCTGTGGCATTGCAGAGAAGAAATATTAGAGAAATACATAAAATAAAGTTTCATACCCAGAAGGGCCAAAACTTGGGAGATACAATAGAATAAAGATTGTCTAGCAGAACCACCTCAAAATCAAGGTTCAAAAGTGATACTTGGACAACATGCCACCCAAAAAGGGAACTTCTACACCAAATAAGCCTCCAGACAATCCTACTTGGACTCTTGATGAAGGTGAATAAATGTGTAGGGACATAAATGATTTACAAAAGAAGACAATAACAAAAGATGAAGTACAAGAGATGGAAGCTAAGTTGGAGGAAAAGATGGATGGTTTAAAAGAGGAGATCATGGAAGTATTGAAAATTTTCATAACAGAGAAGACACCTGAAAG
>ML807545.1:40802-65175 GCA_009831015.1 Picea engelmannii
ATACCACCCTCCTTCCATCACTTCTTCTCTAAAATAAAAATCTAAGGTTCAAGCAGTGGAAGATCACATTGAGAATCAACAACAAGTTCTCCAAATCTTAAAGGACAATCTGACCATGGCACAGAATCGCATGAAACAACAAGCAGATCAACATCATAGTGAAAGAATATTGGAAGTAGGGGATTGGGTTTTTTTAAGACTACAACCATACAAACAGATGTTCCTCAAGCAAGCCAAGAAGGATAATAAATTATCACCAAAGTACTATGGCCCTTATAAGGTGTTGTAAAAGATTGGTACTATGGCATACAAATTGGAGTTGCTTGCATCTTCACGAGTACACCCAGTTTTCCATGTTTCATGCTTAAAGAAGGTTATAGGAGACAACATCCTAGTTCAAACTATATTTCCAGAACTTGACGAGGAAGGAAAAATCATATTGGAGCCTGAATCCATCACTGACACAAGAATTCACCAGTTGAGGAATAGATCCATTCCAGAGTATCTCATTAAATGGAGGAAACTACCAGCTAAATATTCCAGTTGGGAAGATGAGTCTTTTATATAGAAGCATCCTGAGTTACTCAAGCATTGCGGACAACACTTGCCTCAAGGGGAGGGGCATGTTAAGCCCTAATATTGGCTCATTACCCCTTAATTGGGGCATATTAGATTAGTAATGTTATTTTATTTATGTCGCCTTTATTCCATTAGTTGTAATTATACCTCCTAGTGTCCTATATATACCAAGGAGACATTTTCATTTGGAATCATATTGTACTTGAACATTTAAGTGGGGTAAAAGGAGGTTGCCCCCTTGAAGAGGCTTATTATCTGAAATTATCTCTTTTTCAAGGCGTTGAGTACTTTTTCTGAGTTTTTTCTATGCTATATTGATATTTGGTCCTCAACATATGTCAATGGAACTCAAATATGTATCATCCATGTATCCTAACAGATCTTCCTCAATCACCATTCACTTCGGTAAATACTAAGCATCCAAAACTACATGTGCTAGAAGTGTGCCTCAATATATCAATGATATCTCTATCTATAATCATCATGACATATCTCATAACAAAAGTGCCATAACTTCACTATCATAACTAACATTGTTCATCAATAGGAAAGTATCTCAATCCACACTCTAGGTTTAGTACCATGCATCCAAGATAGTCTTTCAACACTCAACCTTATGTCATCACCATACATATATCAATTATGTATGCCAACATGTAATCAAGTAAACCTGTAATAAACCATGTCATACCCTGTAGAAAACCATGTTAGACCCTGCAACACAGTGTTATACCATCATACCATACTGCAACTCATATGCATGGCCTTTTTTCCAAGGCTCTCACCATAGATACGTGGTTTGTTATACAGACAACTCGCGTATGTACATGACCTATTTATAGGTCATCTCGTGTATGTACGTGACTGTTACCAATGTAACCTGTGTATTCTTATGAATGTGTCAAACTTGAGCTTCCTTTAAGGCTGCCACTCTGATCTGATTGATCGGTCTTCTTCACCCACTTCTGAAGGTGTCCCATCTTCTCATAACTTAAGCTCTCAGATTCTATCCTTTAAAAAATGTCTTCCTTCCTAACTTCATGCTTTCTTCTAGTCATGCTATATGAAGCACTTCTCATGGATTGTCTTATTGTGTTCCAGCAATCTTGGGATTTGTGGCCGAATCCACTACAACTGTAGCATCTCCTGGTGTGACAATGAGCAGCAATGTATCCTACTTGATTACATCTCCAACACCTTAGGGTGTTATGAAATATTTCATTATCTCTCCTTGCATAAAATCTGCATTCCAAATCCTTGTGACCATATTCATTACATGAGTAACAGTGACCATGAAAAACATTTTCATACCGTTACTTTGGTGTCCATATTGAAGGTGTCTCTCTTCTTTTAGGTGTAAATATGGCTTCTTGATGTCTTCCTTGCTTTTTTATTTTTAAACTTTCATTGCCTTGTGTAGATGGTTGACTTGCAACATTATTTCCATCCTTTGAGAGTGAGGGACTTACCTCATGCTTCTTTGAGATGCTTGCTTCAACATGTGTAGCTTATTTGTTGTATCCAAGACTTGATTTATCATTTGGTGATATTTGACTATCCAAGATCTCATTCAATATTGTTGAGCTATTCAAGAATTTGTTTGACTTATCTACTTTATTTCTAAGATCAACAATTTCAGCTTCCAACTTATGACATGATTCTTCCTTTTCATTTACTTGATTCTTTAGTAATTCCTCTACCTTTTTGGCTTCTTCAATTTGGGTCTTGAGATGGACATTAACTTCAATTTAGATAATCTCATCATCTACCTTCTTATTCTCTTCTATTTCATTCTTTAGTCTTTTGATCTCTTCTTCTTTTTCTTCTAATTGAGTCTTTTTACTTTCTTCTTGTTCTTTGAGCATTTCCTCTAGTTGCAAGATATACTTTTGATTCTTTTCAAGAAACCTTTTAGTGTTCTCCGAAATATAGCTATAGTCTATATAACTATGGTCATAGTTGTATTCATATAGACCCCAATCAATTTTAATTTTAGGCTTTGAAAGTTCTTCTTATACTTCTTCCATGGGATAACTATCATTTGATTCTATACAAACTATTTCTAGATCTTCCTCTTCACATGTAGAGAAGCATTCAACATCATCACATTTAGAATCATTGCAATTAGAGGATTTTGGAGATTCTTTACCTTCATTGTTCTTGATGGAGTTGTCTTTAGTGTCTTCCTTCTTGCTTTGGTATGTCTCCTCTAGCTTTAGCCATAGATCCTTGGCGGAAGTGCATTTTCCCATGCTCTCTTTGATAGAGCTTGAGATTCCATTGAGAATAGTCTTGAGAGCCAATGCATCATTCTTCTTTTATTCCCTTTGAGCTGCAAACTTTGACTTGTTCTTCAAAGGAACTATCCACCAATAGCTTCTTTCCAGACACACGCTCATATTTCCGTCAAATGCACTTTCATTTCTATTCTCCATGTAGAATAATTTTCCTCATCAAGGATTGGAACTTCATCATCCAATTGTTCTTCCATGGATATCCTCCAATATTGTTAAGGCTTATAGTGAAGGCCTGCTTTGATACCAATTGTTGGAAACATAGACCACTCTGAGAGGGGGGAGTGAATCATTGTAGGGCTCTTTACAAACTTTTCCCTTCACAAAACTTCTTAGTTAGGAATCATCATTTACTCATCACTTATTACTGTCATTTATAACCAGTTAAATGTGAACGTAAATCAACAACATATACCAACAACATATATCAACAATAATTCATCACCGCAAGGAACACAAAGAACATAAGATGTATGTATAATTTTATTTTTATTACGGACTACAATCTATGGGTTATCAGCAACAACTGAATAGAGTTACAACTCCACAAGAGAACCAACTCTACAATGCAATACTCAGCTTACAAAACTCAACACCAACTGAGAAGAGGAATCAATCCCCAACAGATACCAATCTGTCAACAGGTACATGACCTGTCAGTAGTGTATAATGTGTATGTACGCGCCCTATCAGTAGTATAGCTCGTGTATGTATGCGGCCTGTCTGTACTACATCCTACATATTCCTTCTAAACAATTAGGGTTTTCTCTCCATGAAAAAATCAGATCCTCTGTAGCCTTCAGTCACATTCACTTTTGTATTTCATTTTCCAATCTATACCATAACCAATCTCAACAAATCCATACTCTCCAACAACTTACTCATGCTCCTCAACCATACAATATGAATTCTACTCACACATAAGTAACCAATATACTATGGAAACCATATCAGTACTGAAACATAAGAGTGTTGCTCACTCTACCAATCAATCAGCATAACCATATCACCACCGTCATACCAAGAATTCATTAATCATTCACCATACAATAAGCAAGAGTGTCCATCAAGACAACTATGTAACCATACCAAAGTTTCTATGGCAGATCTGAGCCCATGGAATTCATATCTAGAACTTGCTTCAAACTTCAAGAACTTGGCACCGACTCACACTCAAGTCTTCATGACTTCTTCCAACTATACGCACTATGACCTCCTTCATCCTGCATGTGTATGCACCTTGAATCACTATATCCCGCGTATGTACGCGCTTTGGCCCACTGCTACTCGTGTACTGCTTCAGAGCCTAGGGTTTCTTAACTTCTGAAACTTTCACCATTAAGATCTCAGACTTATGGAAACTTTGATGCATCCATGATATCCTCCAGTCAATATCTCTCTTTGAATATATCTTCAATATATGCTCAAGAGATATATCTCACAAAAGACCCTTGCCTCTTATTTATACTCTCCAAGTAGCTTCCTTAGAATCATCTTCTTGGCCACTTTGTCCACATAGCCACTTGACCGCTTAACCCACTTTTCTCATTTTAAGGTTAACCCTCTTATAACCACTTTCCATAATTAGAAATTTCTCCATTTATCTTATTATTTAAATAATCATATTTGAATTTATCAATTCACTTCATTATTTAAATAATTTCTTCTTTGTAAGAACTTTGACTTCTTTGACCTTTTGGGGCTTCAAGCCAACATATGAGGGTCCTCCAACTTCATAAGGCCATAAATCTCAAACCGTGAGGAGTTATGTGGCGTTCCACATACCACCGGAAATGGAATGACAAGAACTATCCATATAGGATAGTTTCACTGAAAAATTAATTGATCTTAATCTCATTATTCCATAATTAAGCATGGTTTATCTAACCATACTTCTAGGATGAATCAACCACAAACTGTCTTCCCATGAGGGCTTTCACCATAATGGGACCACTTTGGATTTCATCCATTTGTACTATCAATGACAACACATTATTGATCCATATTATGCTCGACAACTGAGAGGGGGGGTGAATCAGTTGTTACTGTGCTTAAACAATTATATCCATTTTTAAATTCATTACAGAACTCTCAATGATGGTCACAATAAATAAGTAGTAGAGTATTCAACATAAATCACACACATGTACAATACAGATACAGATATTCCTGAGGAAACCCATAAAGGGTGAAAACCTCTTCTTCTTTATATGATAATTATATTATGTACATTATCATTCTTATGAGCACCAACTCATAATAAGGCTACCACCTCTATTTTGCAAGCCACTACTTGTTGAGAGCACCAACTCTCTGGTTTCTCTAGAACCCACTAGAAGGAAGCACCAACTCCCTGAATGTTCCAGCATCAACTAGATGGAAGCACCAAGTTCCAGTCATAAAGGCACTGACCTATATATCAGAGAACCAATCTTCTCCCTAGCACCACCCTGCCACCCTGGTTTCTCTGGTTGCAACCAGATGGAAGATATAACTCCCTGCGTTCAAGAACCTACTTGAAACTCTGAGGACAACAGTCCTCCCTAGCACCTCCCATCCACCCTGAAATATAAAACTTTGCTTTATGTGAATTTATTACAGTGATTCAATAGTTGTTATTGGCTTACCAGGTTTATCATTGTTCTTCTATGCTTCTCTACTCTGCTTGCATCAGTGTCTTCCTTCTTGCATCCTCTTTAGCTTTCTGATCTTCTCCTATGTCTTAGCATGCACACCTCGGCATTCTCTTCTTCTCACAGATATGCATTTCTGTTATTTTCTTCTTCTATGCTTCAGCTATAGCACCTCATGCTTCTACACGCATTCACTACTCACAATAGCAGCAACACGATCCCTTCTCTATTCTCCATTTTTATAGTCTCAGTGCACCTTATTCCTTCTGCATGCACTATGCCACTGCATAGTGTTCCTACATTCATCATCACTCGCACTTCTCATGAGGTCCTTTGGCTTCACTTGTTGTAAAATTCTTCGACCCCCTTCCATCTGTCAGTCGACTCTATGATGAGTCTACACTCCACTAGAAGTGGCCTTGAGACTCTTCATCTTCTCTATCGATCACCCTAAAGACTTTGAATTCTCTGGCAGTTACAGCCAGTCAAGTATGGCTTCTTTGTCTATTGGAGTCTTTGAACAATTGAGATATTACTAGAAGGTAAAACCAGAGATCAACGGTTCCTCGTGAATGATCCCTACGTGAATTGGCACCAGGCGCAGGATGCCTCTCCAAAATACCACTGGCTCTGACCACAGGCCTAATCAAAAAGGGTGCTTCGCAACTTGTGTTTCATGGATTCTGTCGTGAGTCTCCTTGACTCCTTCCTCTGGAATTCTCGATACCCGGAATGGAGCCTAGCTATGCTAGCTCCTTCCATTCACATGACCACCGGCGATGACCAAGCGCTTATCCATAAAGGGATTTCACAATTCATAATTCAGGAATCCTATGTTGTGGCATCTTGACTCTCCCATGTTGCAATCCCCGAAATGGAGCTTAGAAAATGATACCTCCTTCCCCTCACATGACCACTAGTAGTGACCACAGCCTATGCCAGAAGGTGTTTCTCATTTTCCATTTCGGGGATTCTCTTATGAGTCATCTCAACTTTCCATTTCACGAACTCTGAAATAGAGCTTGGCTTCTCTATCTCTGCTCTCTGTTTCTTGTCGATGTGACCACTCACTAGCCATTTGAGTGCTTCACTCTTCAGATCAACGGTCCATTATCCGTGGTGATCAAACGGCTATCCTCTACCCCAAAACTTCAGCTTTCAGGACTTTGAGGGAGTGTTGATGCTAAAACTCTCGAAACTAAACTCTCAGAATGATGTCACTCGATGACATGACATGATCTGTGTGGTTGCCACATGTCACTCAGAATTTTGATTTCCAGGTTCCTGAAATGCCTAATCATCTTGAAACTTGTCGTTGTCTGATTGTGCCACATGTCATTGATGACGTAGTCTTCCACCTGTCCTTTCTGATGTGGTTTTCCACATTCACCTCCTGGATCTGACGGCCCAGATTCATCCTTGATCCATCGACTAGGATTATTTCATGATTTCTCATATCACGAGTTTGAGAGGTTAGGGAACCTCGTTCCTTTGACTTTCCAGTCAGCGAAAGTATTATCTTTTGCCACATGTCCTTCTTGGATCAATGATCCAAATTTTTCCTCGATCCAATAGCTGAGATTATATCGTGATTTCAAGAGGTTAGGGCACCTCCTTCCTTTGAACTTTCAGTCAGTGAAATGTTGATTTTTAGCCACATGTCCTTCTTGGATCGACGGTCCAGATCATTTCATGATCTCACATATCGCGAGTTCGAGGGGTTAGAGCACCTCCTTCCTTTGACTTTCCAATCAGTGAAATGTTGATCTGTGACTACGTGTCCTACCCGAAGATGGACAGTCCTCCTACTTTTGGGATTTTGTAAGCCCGCTTCTCCTTGCACTTTAAAGAATGTGCAGGTTCTCCTGGATCCAACGACGGTCGGACCCCACGCTAAAATCTAACGCCCGATATCTATCCTCCATCTGTGTGCTCCTCTTGTTTGGACTTAAGATGTCTTCTGAGCCTATTTTTCATCGTTGTTCTTGCCATCATTGTTCTTAACATCAATGACAAGATCACTCCCAACTGTAAACCTACCAACAATCTCCCCCTTTGGAATTGATGGCAACCCTGAACAGCTGCGCTAATCTGTTTGGATCTCCAGATATAGCATCCGCTCTGGACCACTCCACTCCTTTTCTCCCCATTTAACATCAATGTCAAAGAAAACATGCTCCCCCTGAGTTGTTGCAGTACTTCGTCGGAGATATTAGATATGCAACCAACATATACTCCCCCTAACAGGATGGACTCTCTTAGGTGTGAGACGGGATGACACCCAGCTTCTAACGGAGATATTCAAATGGTGTCTTGGCTAGGGGTTTAGTAAATATGTTTGCAATTTGTTCTGTGGTTGGAATGTAATGAACCTGAACAATCTAATTGGTGACATGTTCTCTCGGAAAATGGTGTTTTATGGGAATGTGCTTGGTTTTGGAGTGGAATACAAGATTCTTTGACACACTTATGGCACTAGTGTTATCACAATGAATTGGGATTGGTGCAGTATATTTTGCCTCCAAGTCTGCAAGTGTCTGAATCATCCATAATACCTGAGTGCAACAAGTAGCAGAAGCAATGTACTCTGCCTATTTAGTTGATAAAGAAATGGAACCTTGCTTTTTACTCAACCACGCTACTAGAGAACATCCTAAGAAGAACACACCTCCACTCGTGCTTTTCCTTTCATCCATGCAATTAGCCCAATCAACATCTGAGTAGACTAATAATTGAAAATTTTGATTCTTAGGATACCATAAGCCATAGTTCATTGTTTCTTTCAAATATATGAATATTCTTTTGACAGCTAGCAAATGACTTTGTTTGGGTGTTGCCTGATACCTTCCTACTATTCCAACAACATGCATTATATCTGGACGGGATGTTGTGATATACAATAGGTTTCCTATCATTGACCTATATGAAATTTGATCAACATCAGGTGAGTCATAATCCTTTCTTAATTTGCATCCAGTAACCATAGGTGTGCCCAGAGGTTTAGAATCTTCCATTTGAAACCTTGTCAACATTTCTCTTAGATATTTTTCTTGAGAAATAAATATTCCTTCAGATTTTTGAGTAATTTGCAGACCAAGAAAAAATGGCAGTTCCCCTATCATAGACATTTCAAACTCAGACTCCATGGAAGAAGCAAACCATTGTACCAATGAATCATTATTACATCCGAAGATGATGTCATCTACATAGACCAACACGATGAGTAAGTCATTACCCTCTGTTTTGATATATAGAGTGTTGTCAACTATTCCTCTCTTGAACCCTTTATCTTGGAGATACTTATCCACTCTGTAATACCAGGCACGAGGAGCTTGTTTTAACCCATATAAGGCTTTATTCAACTTGCATACTAGGTCAGGATTATCTGTCAGTTTGAAACCCTCTGGTTGTTCCATATAAACTTCTCCTTTTAAATCTCCATTTGGAAATGATGACTTGACATCCATTTGATAAACTTTAAACCTTTTATGACAAGCATAGGCAAGAAATATCTTGATCACTTCTATTCTTGCTACTGGCGCAAATGTTTCATCAAAATCCAGTCCTTCTATTTGAGCATAGCCCTTACACACCAATCTTGCTTTGTTCCTTACAACTTGTTCCTTCTCATTCATTTTTTTCTTAAAGATCCATTTGGAACCAATGATATTTTTACCTTCAGGTCTAGGAACCATCTCCCACGTATTGTTTTTCTCATTCTGATCAAGTTCATCATTCATGGCTTGAATCCAATGGTCATCTTTGCTAGCTTCATTAAAATTCTTGGGTTCCAACATGGATATGAAGGCTATATGTGATTGTTTGGTGTTTTTTATTATCTTTCTCCTGGTTTGTACACCTTTGTCTTTTTCACCAATTATCTAACTTGCAGGATGATTCTTTTGAGTGATTCTGGAGGAGGAATTTGATGTTGTCTGTTGATTTGAGTCTGTCTGAATATTTGCATATTAATCTGGCTCAAAGTCTTCTTGTTCTGATTCTTGGACCTATTCAATTTCAATTTCATCTATATCCTTTATTGTTGATTCAGTATTGTTCACCTCTCTTACCGGGATTCCTTCATCAACTTTTATGTCAATACAGTCAACCAATATATGCAACCTCTTATTATAGAATCTGTATCCTTTATTGTTTGTGGCATACCCTAAGAAGATGCCTTCATCAGCCCTATCATCATACTTTCCAAGGTTCTCATCATTATTCTTTATGTAACACTTACTCCAAAATACTTTGAAGTGTTTGATTGAAGCAGGTCTCCCATACCACAGTTCATAGGGTGTCTTGTCAGTGTGTGGTCTAAGGTGGGCTTGTTAAGAACATGGATTGTTGTGTGTATTGCTTCTATCTAGTAGGTTTGACCAATGTTCTTCTCATTCATCATTGACCTAGCCATTTGTTGCATTGTTCTATTTTTCCTCTCAACTACTCCATTTTGTTGTGGAGTTCTTGGGATTGTGTATTCTCTCTTGATCCCATGTTTATCACAGAACTCCTTGAACTCACTTGAAATAAATTCGCCTCCTATGTCTGATCTTACTGCCTTTAACCTCTTGCCTATTTGATTCTCAGTTAAAGCCTTAAATATTTTAAATTTCTCAAATGCTTCAGCTTTTTCCTTGAGAAAGGCAACCCAAGTTAGGCTAGAGTAATCATCAATGATCAGCATGAAGTAGTTTTCTTTCCCTATGCCTTCCTGTCTTGATGGTCCACATAAATCCATATGAACTAGTTGGAGTGGTTTCTCTGTTGAAGTAGAGCTCTTGGATTTAAATTGTGTCCTGGTTAGATTTCCTACTTGGCAGGGTTTACACATAGAATCTTGTGGCTTTGATATTCTCGGAAGATATTTTACTGCCTCAATATTTTTGAGCTTGATTAAGTGGTCAAAGTTTAGATGTCCAAGTCTCCTATTCCATAACCATCTCTCATCATGTTTTCTTATATGACACTCTTCTCTATCTTCTTTCAGCACATATACATTATTTTATGTCTGTATGCCTTTAGCCACTACTTGTCTCGATTTTACAGACTTTATCTTGCAATCCTTGGAAGTGAACACCACTTCACATCCTCTGTCACACATTTGACTTACACTGAGTAGATTATGTTTCATCCCATCTACAAGCAGAACATTCTGGACTTTTCCTTTGCCATTACTTAGACTCACCATCCCTTTAGCCTTTATTTTACCTGGAGCATCATTTCCAAAGGTTACTCTTCCGAATTTGCTTTCACTTAGATATAGAAACTTACCTTTGTCTCTCGTCATATGTTTGGAGCAAATACTGTCAATATACCAGGGGTTTTGTTGTCTTTGGGATGACAACACTAGTCCACACTTGTCATTTTCTTTCATCTTCCAAACCTTGACATTTTCAGTAGAGGGGTTCAAATGTGTCTCGTAGTTCCTTAAGTGACATTCTACAGCTTTATGTCCAAAATTATGGCAGGTGTAACATTTTGGTTCATTGAATAAAGGATCATAATGATTTTTATTCTTAACCTGTGTCCTTTTTCCATCCATCACATTATTTACAGTCTGTGATTGTTTGTTACTTGGTTGTCTCATTCTTTGTTGTGGCAGATATCTATTCCTTGAATATTTTGATTGCTCATATTTAAATCTTAAAGAACAGTTTACAACTTTGTGACCAAAGTTAGAACAGAAATAACAATATCCATAGAAAAATCCTTTGTACCTGGAAAATGGTTGTCTTCTTTGAGAAGGTTGATTTCTTCCATGCTGATGATTTCTTTGAACATAGAGTACATTATTTCTCTGATCTATAGTTTCATTTCTGGTACCTCTTTCATTACTCCTCCTGGGCAGTTGATTATCTTCTTTTGTTTCTGCAGGTTTTTTGTTGTCACTGGTGGTAGATTTGACAAACTTGATGGGTTCTTTGTTGCTTGGCTAATCACTACTTGATCCCTCTTCATAACCCAGACCCGTTTTCATCTTTGAGTTTATTTTTTGATTCGGAATGGTCACCAATTCTTCTGAGGCTTTGATACTTGATAGATTCTGATGATACAAGGCTTGAAACTTCTCCAACACTTTCCCAGTTTTCACTACTTCCTTTTCCAGAGCTTCACATATTGCCTTCTTTTTTATAATTGTTGTTTCAGAATGTCTTCGATTTTATTTGCCTCTTCTAATTCCACTTTTTGTAGGACAAAGTCTTCATCAGGTTCTTTACTTCCTTTCTTGAATTGTATCAACAATCGTTTTTGTTTTCTCTTCTTAATTATGAGTCTGTCAATCTCTTCCAGTGCATTTATCAGTTCTCCTTCCTTATCAACCACAGCTTCTTCTTCATTAGCATCACTTCCTTTGATTTTATTGTCATGATCCTGTTTGGCCATAAGCATGAATTCATTTAGTTTATCTTCAATAGAGGATTCGCTATCTTCATAATCTGAAGGATCATCATCATTGTTTACACAAAGACTTTTCTTCTTAAAAATATTCTCTTTAAATAAATTTTTGTGTTTGTGGTTCTCCTCATCGTCATATGTCTGATCCTTTCTTTTGTGAGGACATTTATTTGAAAAATGACCTATCTTACCACAGTTGAAACATTTGAAAGGCAGTTTACCTTTGTATTTGCCAGATCCCTTCTTCAGTCTTCTCACAAATTTTGCTTCAATTTCATCAGGCTCAGAATCCTCATTCTTGTCTACTTTAAATGATGCTTCTCTAGAGGTGGGTTTATCTTTAACTATTCTCATTTCATATGTATTCAACGTTCCTAGAAGTTGATCAAACGTCAAGGATTTTAGATCATTAATTTCTTCTATAGTAGATACCTTCGGGTTGAACCTATATGGTAGATATCTCAAAATTTTCTGAACTAAAGAGGGTTCCTCAATTTTTTCACCAAGTGTTTTCATTGCATTTACTAGTTCTTCAACTCTCAAAAATTACTTTCCAATAGTTTCATCCTCTTTCATCTTCAGCTGTTCAAACTGTACTCTGTAGTTTTGAAGCTTGGCATCCTTTACCTTCTCATTACCTTCATAAATGCTAATGAGTTTGTCCCACATTTCTTTGGCAATTTCTAAGTGCATAACTTTTACAAATTTTGCTTCTGCAAGCCCACTCAGAATAGCATTCATAGCCTTAGCGTTGAAGCTAAATTCTAGCTTGTCATCCTTATTAGCTAGTAAAACTGGATTTACATAAACAATCTCTACCACATCCTAGACATCTGCACCTAAAGCCATTATGTAGGTTCTCATTCTAACTTTCCAGAAGGCAAAGTTTGTTCCATTGAATAGAGGGGCCTTATTGGTTGAAGTTCCTTCATGGATTGACATGTTTAATCTCTAGTATCTACCCTTAGATAAAAGGGGTCGGATCCGATACCAATTGTTGGACAACTGAGAGGGGGGGTGAATCAGTTGTTACTGTGCTTAAACAATTATATCCATTTTTAAATTCATTACAGAACTCTCAATGATGATCACAATAAATAAGCAGTAGAGTATTCAACATCAATCACACACATGTACAATATAGATATAAATTTTCCTGAGGAAACCCATAAAGGGTGAAAACCTCTTCTTCTTTATATGATAATTATCTTCTGTACATTATCATTCTTATGAGCACCAACTCATAATAAGGCTACCACCTTTGTTTTGCAAGTCGCTACTTGTTGAGAGCACCAATTCTCTGGTTTCTCTAGAACCCACTAGAAGGAAGTACCAACTCCCTAAATGTTACAGCACCAACAAGATGGAAGCACCAACTTCCAGTCATACAGGCACCGACCTATATATCATAGAACCAATGTTCTCCCTTGCACCACCCTTCCACCCTAGTTTCTCTGGATGCAACTAGATGGAAGCTATAACTCCTTGCGTTCAAGAACCTACTTGAAACTCTGAGGACAACAGTCCTCCCTAGAACCTCCCATCCACCCTGAAATATAAAAAAATTCTTTCTGTGAATTTATTACAGTGATTCAATAGTTTTTATTGGCTTGCTAGGCTTATCATTGTTATGTTATGCTGCTCTGCTCTGCCTGCATCAGTGTCTTCCTTCTTACATCCTCTTCAGCTTTCTAATATTCTCCTCTATCTCATCATGCACACCTTGGATGATCCATATGGATATCGGTGGCCACCCACCTTTTCCAACTGGCTCAAAACAGTTTTCTGACAATTTTGGCAATTTACTATTTTTAGCAGTTTTAACTTCCGGGGACATTTTAAGGGCCTAAATGAAGGTTTTTTGGGATAGATTTTATCAATGACAAAAGAAGGCATGGTTGAGCCCCCAAAATGAATCTACTTGATGATACCTTTCCAATGGGCTATCACAGGCCTAAAACAAATATCGTATGCAAAAGTTACGACCCTGGGAAGTTGATGTACTAATTTACCCAAATGGGGCCCACATGACTTTTGGCACTTCATCTCCTAGGGTTAGGTTTTTTGGATGTATAGGGTTTTGGGATTCTTGTTTATTGTAAAAAATGCCTTCAGATCCTCATTGTAATATTCTTCTTTCGAATGCGCGTAGCCGTCACATCTCTTCTTAGAGATAAGCCGCCACCATTCCAGCAAGCTTGTTTCCGCTGCATTTTACAGTTTTAGCTTATTTTGTTATTGAATAGAAAACTAGTTTTATTGTATCTCTATTATTTTTTGTTAATCACCTCTTAATAATCTGTATTCATTTCATTCTTCTCATAAAATATGGATCAGTGGTATCAGAGGGGTCTGCTCCTTGTCGTCTTATTGCATGTCCCCAACGAGGTTGGAGTACAAAGAATTGGGTCTCAATCTTGTTTCTCTTGAGGATAGAAGCTCTCACACGCCCAAGTGACCTATCATGGAAGGAGAAAATAATTATGATGGTACATGAGATCCTTTCAAACTTTTGATTGAGGAATCCCTCAAGCAACAGAGGAACAAGATGATGGATAGTTTTGCGCAAATCCTTTGGCGGCTACCAATAGGCGACACATCTTCTTCGAATGGAGGTGTCGCCCCCTTCAAGGTACAAATAAACTTCGATATTCCTATATTTGAAGGTCAGATAGACACAAATGTTGTAGACAAGTGGTTGAATCTACTAGAAGGGTATATTTTTGTCCATAACTTTTCGAATAGAGAAAATATTACTTTTGCGCTCCTCAAAGTCATTCTGCATGTCAAAGATTGGTGGGAAACTTTCTGTGAGCAAAAGGAAACAGAGGAAACCTCATTATTTTATGTCAAGGCCACCTGGGAAACCTTCAGGGATGTTATTAAGGAACAATAATACCCTGTCGGAAGTTATGATGATCTGTATACCAAATGGACCATGCTGTAGCAAGAAAGAGACCAAGCAGTGCCAGATTTCACAAATATCTTCCATAACTTGCGCACCAAGCTAGGTATCAAATATTCAAAGTGACATATGTTTCTCAAGTATAGAGGTGCTCTGCATAGATACATCCAGACTGAAATGGAATTTCTAGACATCTCATCCTTGGTCGTGGCCTACCGATATGCCGTCAAAATCGAGCAAAAGCTCAAACAAAAGACGTGGCAATTTGGGCCTGGGAACACCTCAAAAAAAAAGCCAGGAAAGGGTGGCTCCAACCCACAGAACAAAGGATAGAGTAAATATGGAAAGTATCAAGACAACCAGTCCAAGCCACAAGGAAATAAGCACAGCAAAAATACAAAGAAAGATACCGAAAAGTGGTGCGACTTCCATAAGATCCCTTGGCATAACACTGTTGACTGTCGTTCAAAGCAATTGCTGGTGGCCGAAGTGAAATCCTCTGAATCATATGCAGATTTTGACTCTAAGACAGAACTAGAAAGAGGAAGATGGATCATTGACATGGAACCCAATGCCACCATTGCTACTACCAAGCTCCAGCCTAGTGAACCAGACGAGCCAAAATAAGGAGAGTGCCTCTTCCATTCACAGATGTGGGTAAAAGGCACCCCGCTGCACTTCATCGTTGATAGCGGTATCCAGAAGAACCTCGTATCAGCAGAGGTTGTCAAGTGGATGGCCCTGCCAACAACGTCACACCCATAGCCCTACACCATTGGATGGCTCTGCCAAGGAAATAATCTCCATCTCAGCCAATAGTGTCAACTATCATACGGCATCAAGCCCTTCAAAGATAAGGTATTGTGTTATGTTTCTCCTCTCGAAGTTTGTGATGTTCTTTTGGGCCAACCTTATTTATGGAAACATCATGTTGTATATGAGTCTAGGCCTCATAGAGTTATTATTACTTTGACCAGGAAATTGTATAGGATACCCGAGGTAGTCCCACATAGTGTTATTTCCTTGATCTCTATTAAGAAATGCAGGAAGGTCATCTCTCGGACGGGGAAGTTTGTCTTCTTCGTTATTCTCTCTCAGAATGAGTGAAATATCACAGCCACATCCAAGGTCTCTATGGCCGACCTCTCCACACAGCAGAAGCAAGTAGATAAGGTTGTGGCATAATACTCGGATATCTTCTCCTCACCTACAGGGGTACCTCTGCACTTCCAGGTCAAGCATCCCATCGATCTAACCCCTGGCACACCACTACCCAATGGGCCATTCTATCACCGCTCTTTATTAGAGAATGAGGAGATCAAGCGACAGATCCAAGAACTACTCCACAAGGGGCACATTTTTCCCATCTCATCACCTTACGGGAGCCAAATCGAGTTGGTACAAAAGAAATATGGAACTTGGCAACTATGTATTGATTACCAGGCTCCGAATAAAATCACAGTCAGAAATCGGTACCTGATTCCCCGAATCGATGAACTCCTTGATCAACTCACAGGGGCCAAATACTTTAGTAAGATTTATCTTAAGTTTGGCTACCACTAGGTCCCAATAGAATAGACATATGTATGGAAGACCGCCTTCAAGTCAAAGGAAGGCCTTTTTGAATGGTTGGTCATGCCCTTTGGTTTGAAAAATGCTCTAGCCACTTTCATGAGGATGATAGACGATATCCTGCGACCATTCACCAATACTTTTGTAGTGGTGTATATGGATGACATTCTAATTTACAGCAAGACTTGGGCCGAAAACGTGTAGAATATTTAGCAGGTTTTGCACACCCTGTGGCAACACAAGCTATACACCAACTTGGAAAAATTTTCCTTCGGCATGGACAGGATCCATTACCTAGGCTACATCATTGATCAGCATGGTGTACATGTGGATCCAACCAAGATCCAAGTCATCCATGACTGGCTATCCCCAAAAACACTCACTGAGCTTCAGAGCTTCTTGGGCCTTGCCAATTTCTACCACAGGTTCGTGTTTGGATTCTCCCATATTGCATGGGCCCTCAGCCAAATCAACAGGGGTGGTGGTAAGGCGAAATTGTGTGGGGCCAGTACCAATAACAATCGTTCGATGATTTGAAGTAGCGCTTGTGCTCAACCCTAGTACTTTCACTACCAGACCTATAGCATCCCTTTGAGATCAAGACAGATACTTCAGACTATGTTGTGGGTGTCATTCTCACTCAGCACGACCACCCCATGGCCTATCATAGTGATACATTATTAGATATTGTTCGTAAGTACCCTACTTATGACAAAGAAATGTACTCCATTGTGAAAGCCTGTCGCCAGTGGAGACATTACATTATTGGGAAGGAGACAGTCATCCACACTGATCATAAGCCACTGCAGTTCATGTAGACACAGGGAAAATTGCAGAATGACCGCCATCAAACGTGGTCCACATACTTGCAGCAATTCCACCTCAACATCAAGTATAAAATAGGAAGCACCAATCGCATCGCTGATTTCCTCATAAGACCTCTAGTCGCGGCACTCACCACAGTGCTAGACTCTTGCAGCCATGAGACATATGGATGGCCTCAACTCTATGCGACAGACCCTGACTTCGCCACCACCTACCAAATGTTGGGTGCAAAAACAGTTGTCAATAATTTCCATCTTCAGGATGGGTTGTTGTGTCGTCTGGTTCATATCTGTATTCCATCAAGTGAGCGAGTGAAGCTGATCTAGGTAGCCCACTACAGTCGGGTGACAGGACACTTCTGTGTCGAAAAGACAGTGGCGATGATACAGAAACATTTCTACTAGCCAAAACTTCGACAGGAGGTCAACAAGTATATCAAGTCCTGCACTACCTGCGCTATTTCCAAACCAACCACTAAGAAATAGGGCCTGTACAGCCCTCTTCCTACTCCTGACAGGCCATAGGAATCCATCTCAATGGACTACATGTCAAGCCTCCCATCCACCAAGAGGGGAAATGACTGTGTTTTTGTGGTTGTTGATCACTTTTCTAAGATATTGATTCTAGTTGCCTGCAAGAAGAGCATCACAACAGAGGCAACTGCCAAGCTCTTCTTTGAACGAGTTTGGGTACATTTTGGAATCCCACAAACCATTGTCTCAAATTGGGATAGTCGATTTCTCAGCACATTTTGGTTGGGCCTCTGGTCATTGCTGGACACGAAGCTCACCAAATCCACAGCCTTCCACCCCCAAACAGATGGCCAAACTGAGGTTGTAAATCGAATGATTATGCATATCCTTCGCATGTATAATTCAAATCACCCTCACACATGGGATGTGAGCCTTCCTTATGTCCATCATAGCTACAACTGAGCTTTGCATAGCTCAACCGGCCACAGCCCCTTTCAGGTGGGGTTGGGATTCCAACCATTGGGTCCCATAGATGTTGCACTTCCCCTTGTGGTCACCTCGACCGACTCATATTCTGCTCCAACTGAAGCTGAAAAAACCACCTGGTTCATTGAGCGGATCCAGCACATCTGCTAACAGGTTCAGGATATCCTACAGAAGTCCAATGATAAGTACAAGTAGCACCATGATCAACATCGGGTGCCACATAAGTTTCAGGTGGGCAAAAAAGTTTGGTTTAACTTACAGAAAGAACACCTTACAAGACCCCATCGGAATCTTCTTCGACTCTGTTATGGTCCGTACACTATCACCAAGGTTGTGGGGGATAATTCTTTTGAGATCAACATTCCTCCTTTCCTTGGCCTGCACCTAGTGTTCAACGTGGATCTCCTTCGCCCTTATTTCCCACCATTATTGGACACCTCAGAAGTAGAAAAATAGCTGACACCCATAGAGCGCAACCCTGATTGCATAAAACAGACATCCAATGATAATATTGTGTACACGTAGATCAAGGGCACTCAACAACAAAGGATCCATCTTTATTGAGTCGTCAAAGCAAGGTAAATCCTGCAGCAAGGCAAGTGGCTCACCCGGGGCCAAATTCAGCAGAAATTTCCTCATCTGATGGGGGACCTCAATGCAATGGATACCATTGCTTCCTAAGGAGGGAGGATTGATCCATATGGATATTGGTGGCCACCCACCTTTTCCAACTGGCAAAAAATAGTTTTCTGACAATTTTGGCAATTTACTATTTTTAGCAGTTTTAATTTCCGGGGCCATTTTGAGGGCCTAAATGAAGGTTTTTCAAGATCAAGCTTCTCAATGATATCTAAAGGCATGATTGAGCCCCCAAAATGAATCTCCTCGATGATAAATTTCCAACGGTCTATCACACGCCTAAAATGGAGATCGTATGCAAAAGTTACGACCCCGGGAAGTTGGTGTACTAACTTACCCAAATGGGGCCCACATGACTTTTGGTGCTTCATCTCCTAGGGTTAGGTTTTTTGGATGTCTAGGGTTTTGGAATTCTTGTTTATTGATAAAAATTCCTTCAAATCCTCATTGTAATCTTCTCCTTGCGAATGTGTGCAGTCGTCACATCTCTTCTCAGAGATAAGACGCCACCATTCCAACAAGCTTGCTTCCGCTACATTTTACAGTTTCAGCTTATTTCGCTATTGAATAGAAAACCAGTTTTACTGTATCTCTGTTATTTTGTGTTAAAAACCTATTAATAATCTGTATTCATTTCATTCTGCTCATAAAATCTAGATCACCGGATTTCTCTTCTTTTCGCGAATATGCATTTATGTTATTTTCTTCTTCTATGCTTCAGCTACTGCACCTCATGCTTCTAAACACATGCACTACTCACAACAACAGTGACACGATCCCTTCTCTATTCTCCATTTTTATAGTCTCAATGCACCTTGTGCCTTTTGCATGTGCTATGCCACTGCATATCGTTCCTATGTTCATCATCACTCGCACTTCTCATGAGGTTCTTTGGCTTCACTTGTTGTAATAGTCTTAGACCCCCTTCCATCTGTTAGTCAACTCTATGATGAGTCTACACTCCACTGGAAGTGGCCTTGAGACTCTTCATCTTCTCTGTTGATCACCCTAAAGACTCTTCAAAATCTTTGGAAGACGCCATCACTTCGTTCTGGCAGTTGCAGTCAGTCAAGTATGGCTTCTTTGGCTGTTGTAGTCTTTGAATGGTTGAGATATTCCTGGAAGGTGAAACCAAAGATAAATGGTTCCTCATGAATGATCCCTACATGAATTGGCACTAGGCGCAGGATGCCTCTCTAAAATACCACTGGCTATGAACACAGGCCTAATAAAAAAGGGCTCTTCACAACTTGTGTTTCGGGGATTCTATCATGAGTCTCCTTGACTCCTTCCTATGGAATTCCTGACACCTGGAATGGAGCCTAGCTATGTCAGCTACTTCCATTCACGTGACCACCGACGATGACCAAGCACTTATACATAAATGGATTTCACAATTCGTAATTCAGGAATCCTATGTTGAGGCATCTCGACTCTCCCATGTCGCAATCCCCGAAATGCAGCTTAGAAAATGCTAGCTCCTTCCCCTCACATGACCACCGGCGGTGACCACAGCCTACACCATAAGGTGTTTCGCATTTTGGGGATTCTCTGATGAGTCGTCTTGACTCTCCATGTCAGGAAATCTGAAATAGAGCTTGGCTTCTCTAGCTCTGCTCTCCATCTCTCGACGATGTGACTATGAGATATAACCATTGGCTAGCCATTTGGGCACTTTTCTCTTAAAATCAATGGTCCATAATCCATGGTGATCAGACGGATATCCTCCACCCAAGAACTTCATCTTTTGGGACTTTAAGGGAGTGTTTATGCTAAAACTCTCGGAATGACATAACTCGATGACATGACATGATCCGTGTGGCTGCCATGTGTCACTCAGAATTGTGATTTCCAGGTTCTTGAAATGCCAAATCATCTTGACACTTGTCGTTGTCTGATCATACCACGTGTCATTACTGACATAGTCTTCCACCTATCCTTGCTGACATGGTCTACCACATTCACCTCCTGGATCTGATGGCCTAGATTCGTCCTTGATCCAACAACTAGGATTATTTCATGATTTCTCATATCGTGAGTTTGAGAGGTTAGGGAACCCCATTCCTTTTACTTTCCAGTCAGTGAAAGGATGATCTTTCACCACGTGTCCTTCTTGGATCGATAGTCCATATTTTTCCTCAATCCAACGGCTGAGATTATATCATGAGTTCGATAGGTTAGGGCACCTCCTTCCTTTGACCTTTCAATCAGTGAAATGATTATCTTTAGCCACATGTCCTTCTTGGATCAGCGATCCAGATCATTTCGTGATCTCGCATATTGTGAGTTCGAGGGGTTAGAGAACCTCCTTCCTTTGAATTTCCAGTCAGTGAAATGTTGATCTGTGACTACGTGTCCTGCCCGAAGATGGACGGTCCTCTTGCTTTTGGGATTTTGTAAGTCCACTTCTCCTTGCACTTTAAAGAACGTGCAGGTTCTCCTGGATCCAACGATGGTTGGAGTCCGCGCTCGGATATAATGCCCGAGATCTGTCCTCCATCTGTGCACTCCTCCTATCTGGACTTACGATGTCCTCTGAGCCTATTTTCCATCATTGTTCTTGCCATCATTGTTCTTTCCATCAATGACAAGCTCACTCCCAACTGTAAATCTGCCAACATATGCATCTATGCATGACTTCATTTATCAATGAATTTACTTGACATCCATTCATTTACAACAATGACAACACATACTTTATCAATATACTATGACAAGACATTTTTCCTTTGAAATTAATCAATCCTTTGACATCAATAAATCCTTTGAGATCAATCCTTTTGAATCAATCATTTGACATCAATCCTTTGGAATCAATCATTTGTCATCAATGACAACATGATCCAACACTTACCCCATCATGGCCCACGTGACGTTTGGTGCTTCATCTCCTAGTGTTAGGTTTTTGGATGTCTATGGTTTTATCATTACTTCTTGATGCTAAAAATTCTTGGAGGCCTCATTGTAATTTTCTCATACGAATGCATGTAGCTACCATATCTCTTCTTAGAGATTAGATACCACCATTCGAGAAAGATTGTTTCATTTTGTATTTTACATTTTCATCATATTTGTTTATTGAATATAGGTTAAGTTTCATTGTAGCTCTGTTATTGTTCTCTATATATTTTTTTTAACGTTATAGATATGTGTTTCATTTTGTTCCGCTCATAAATTTGGATTAACAAAAACCTACTTACTTTATTCACTTCATGTGATAGGAGTTTTAGGTATCTTATCTCAATGAGAATAAATGTAGGGCTTCAATTGTGTGCCATTCACCCTCCTAGATGAAGAATACCATCTAGTTGCATCAGTCTAACAACTCCTGACTCGCAAATCTCTACAACTATAAAGGGTCCAAGCCAGTGCATTTGTAATTTCATTGGATGCTTCTGGTACTTACTCTCATAAAGAAATACTTGGTCACCTTGAGAAAAATTATTGGTTTTAATGTGTCTGTCATTGCAAGATTTATTTCTGACCTTCTCCACAGTATGATGAGAATCTGCTAAAAATATGGCTTCCTCAACCTCCATCAATTCCACAACCCTTTCCGCAATAGATTCATCATCTATCATCTGAGTAACTTGCACAATATATAAACTCGGAGTTACGAAATCAACGGGTACTACAAGTTCTTTCCCATACACCAATTGAAAATTAGTATACTTATGTAATTTCTTGGTAATGGTTCGATAGGCCCAGAGAACAACTAGAACTCTCTCATCCCATTCATCCTGATTAGCGCAATAGAATTTAGTCAACCCTCTCTCCAAAATTTTGTTGAATGCTTCTACTGTACCATTGGCTTGACGGTCATATGGACTACTTTTATGGTGTTGAATCAAAATTTCTCAAGTAAGGGTGGTGATTGTCTCACTGATGAAATGGGTACCTTGATCACTAGTTAATCTCCTTGGACACCCGAACCAAGTAATAATTTTCTGAAAAATAAACCTTGTTGCAGTGTCTGTAGAACAATCCTTAACAACTTCTTCTTCAGCCCCAATGAGTCAAATAATTTTTTGTAGTGACGATATATATTTCCTTTGAATGTTTGGTTGGCAGATTGATGGTTCCTATGAAGTCAGCAACCCACCTCTCAAAGGCCTATACTACTCGAACAATATGTAATGGTAACTCATCCCTATGTGATTACTTACCAACTCTTTGACAGACATCACATGCTTTGGCGTAATCCTTAGCATCTTTGAACATAGTTGGCCACCATAATCCTACCTGAAGTATTTTTTGTTTAGTCTCCTTCCCTCCAACATTTCCTCTCATAACTCCACTATGGGACTCCAATAATATTTTGGTCCTTTCATGGTCAAAAACACATTGTCTAAGAATTTTATCCAATCCTATCTTATATAGATGACCTACGATCAAATGATAATTTCCTTCTCAAACTGCCAAATGTCTCTCTTGCATTGCATAATAGCCATCAGGGAAAACACCAGTTCTTAAAATATGGAAATATCATAGAGATACTCGGGGATCGATTCAATATTGAATAAGTCTACATCTGGGAGTTGTTCATCCACAGCTCCATCAATTTCTCCTGAATCTAAGTGAGATAGGAGGTCAGGGCCAACATTCATCCTTCCAGGCTTGACAACAACCTCAAAAGGGAATTCCTGTAATATTAAAATCCACCTACATATCCTTCCTTCTAACATAGGCTTATTGACCAAATATTTCAAAATAAGGATACATCCAATAAGGGAACCACTTAGATTTTCTTTCAAAATGATAAAATATTTATCACACTCAGGTGTCTAGTGAAATACTTCATATTTATTCAATAACTTCTCCAAGGGTTTTGTTATACTTGAGTAACTCCTGATAATTCTACGATAGTATCTAGTATGACCCAGAGTGGATCACAACTTCTTGGCAGTCATGGGGGGAGGCATATTGAGAATAACAACAATTTTCAAAGGATCCACCAAAAATCTTTCTTTGCACACAATATGCCCCAGCAAATTTCCAAAAGGTACACAAAAGATGCATTCCTTCATATTTAATGAGATTTGTAACTATCGACATAAATCAAACATCAACTGAAGTAGGAATATGTGTTCCTTTAACGAGTTTTACACAGTCCATCCATCCATGCAAACTTCAAGAAACTTATGGATAAAGTCACAAAAAAAGCAATAAAAATCCAAGAAAATATAGTTAGAGCATTATCCATCCCAAAGGGAATAACATTATAAGAAAATGAACCCCATTCGGTAGAAAAATTAGTCTTTATTTTATCTTCTTATGCTATCCTAACTTGATTATATCCTGAAAATCTGTCAATGAAGGAATAGGCTTCCTTTCCGACCACCTGATACAGATCACACACATAGGTTGAGTTCAAACTCATGTAATCCAAACAAACCCTTGTATCTTCACTGTCTTCATTTCTCTATATGATAATAGGACTAATCCATTCAGCATCATCCATAGGAAAAATTAACCCAGATGGAAGGATCTTGTAAGTATCCTTCTTAACATTTTCTTTGACTCTAGGTTTTAGGCAATGTGGTTTTTGTTTGACTAGCTTAGCATTAG
>ML807545.1:73830-125910 GCA_009831015.1 Picea engelmannii
TATGATAATAGGACTAATCCATTCAGCATCATCCATAGGAAAAATTAACCCAGATGGAAGGATCTTGTAAGTATCCTTCTTAACATTTTCTTTGACTCTAGGTTTTAGGCAATGTGGTTTTTGTTTGACTAGCTTAGCATTAGTCTTCATGATGCAGGAGCATCACTAGAAAGCATGTGGAGTAGGAACTATCAGCTTCTGGGAGTCTGTACGGAATCTCAACTCTAGCAGTTGCAGCAGACATTTTTAAGTACGCCTTAACTCAGTGGCGGAAAAACATTTTGAGGCATGCTTGAGCAATCGCGAGAGAAGTGGGAAGTTACACTCTGGCTCTGGAATGCGACTAGACAAAAATAGTCGTAGGTTATGTTGTGATGTAGATAAGTATCCAAGGGAAACCATAAGAGCCCTCTGAGATAAATAGAGGTTTTGTACGCCCAAATGAGGCTCTTTGTAGGGTAGATAGCTGCAAATTAGAGAACTGCAAGTTAGTAGGAGATTTCTAAGTTTTTCAGTTTTTGTTTTGACTTCAGTTGTAGCCATTTTCACTTATGAATATAACAGAGGAAGATTGATCCAATGCATGGTGTGAACATTGTTTTTCAATTCTATGTTAATGTGCTTTCATGAATGAATGAATTTCATTATGAATAGATAGAACTATGAATGTTAGGATAAGTTTCAATTGTTTCTCTTCTGTCGAGTGGTGCAAGGTGTGCACACAGAATGCAAGGAGTGCGTTAACGGGATTTGTTTTGATTTCGAAGCTTGGAAGAGATAACACAAAACTTTCCCTTTGCAAGGAGTGCAACAAGACTGGTACAAGGAGTGCATAGTCGTCCGCAAGAACTTGAACCTTGTGTAAAGTTCTGGTGCAAGGAGTGCACAGATACGAGATTCGACTAAGCGTTGAAGGGACTTAGTAAGAATTCGAAGACTCGGGAAAGGAGAATGCTAGGAGGGCGAGAGGAATTTCTCTTCGAGAAATCCTTCATATTTGAGTTATCAAAATACCTGAGATGCAAGGAGTGCGCGGGAAGTCAAATTCTTCACGAGACCAAGCTCAGGAGGAATAAAAATTTTCATAAGTGTTAACAAAATCCAAGAAACAGACTCGCATGAAGGACAAAGGTTGAAGCCTTGGAATCCTTCAAAAATCTTCTAAGTCTGAAGAAAGTGTAAGCTCAGGGAGAAAGATATGGATCATCTGGTCAAAGTCCAGACAATGAGGAGCAATCACAGAGGGGGAAAGACCTTAGTCGTTCAGGTTGAGTGTAAAGGAATCATAACCACCCGATCAAGGTAAAGTGCACTAACGATAAGCCCTGAAAGTATACAGGAGGAGTGGGGTTACGGAAGTTCTGAAATCATCGGAATTGTCCATCAAGGGGGACACGTGGCAAGAGATCAGCGTTTCACTGACTCGTGACTCAAAGAAGTCAAAGGCAGAGTTATAAGAACTCGTGAATCATGAAATCGCGATTTTGATCACACTCATTGATCGAAGGAGGGAGTTGAACCGTATATATGGTCTTGTCGGGAGTTCGCAACTCAGGATATCGGGAGTAGGAGTTCTAGCAACTCGCGAAAGCTGATTTCATGATTTGATATAAGTCATCGGATCAAGGAGAGATATGGACCATTTTTTGCCCAAGGATATCGGGAGTTCAGATATTCGGAGAAGGGAGGTAAGAGGTCCTCCAACTTCACAAAACACAAAGTCCCAATAGGCGAAAAGGAGATCAGGAACATTGGAGCGTGGGGATTGTAGACCGTTGATTTGGTTCTCTGAAATATCAGTATTTCAAGATTTCGGAGGTCAAGAGACTCGAGATATCTCACATGCGAAGAACCGATACATGAATTCATGACATGCCTTTTAATCAGGCGAGTGGTCACAATCGTGGTCACGTAAAGGAAAGGACTTAGCCAGAGAAGAGCTAGCGCTCATTTGGCATTGAGGTTTGAACAACGCTCAGGAGAGGGCCCGCAGGTCCCATACGACCTGCATCTCAGGAGAAAGTACATGTGTAAGTGGGTTTTGGGTCTAGAAGAGATCGAGAGAGTCAATCAAAATCAGTTTCTTGATCAATCCTAGACCAGGATTTCACGCAACCCTTAGGAGAAAAGGGGGGTCTGCATCAAGTGGTATCAAAGCCAAAGTTTTGCTTGGAGACAGCAGGAAAAGGAGAGGATACATAAGAACTCGAATTTGTACTATGTGTTTGATGGACATTCAACACAATGCCACCAAGGAGATGAGCGGAAACACGTTTATCCAATCGAGTTGTAGAAAGGGAGATGCGAGAACTTCGTGCAAGATTAGAGGTGATAGAGGTAGCACAGAGACGAGCACCTGATACTGGAGACATCAGTGATGTAGAGAGTGAAGAAGTAGAAGTCGAAGAAGATGCAGAAGAGTATGTCGTTGAAGAATGCTTACTGAGAGAAGTTTTTATATTGGGAGGTAGAGCCAAGATAGAGGTCCCATTGTATGAAGGCAATTTAGATGTTGGATTGGATAAGATCCATGGAAAAAAAATTTGACTATGAAGATGTCAATGAAGAGAGAAAGGTGAAACAGGCTATCACCCAGCTCAAAGGACATGCATCATTGTGGTGGGATGAACTGTAGGCTGAGAGGAGGAGCCAAGGCAAACAGAAGATAAATAATTGGGATAGAATGGTAGCTAAGCTGATGGCTAAGTTCATCCCCAAATATTATCAGATAAATCTATTCAGGAATATGCAAAACCTAAGACAGAAGGGGATGATAGTTAAGGAGTACATAGAGGAGTTCTATCGAATGAACATCATAAATGGACAAAGGGAGAGAGATGAAGAAAAAATTGCCAGATATATAAATGGCCTCAGATATGAAATCCAGGATGAGCTCGGCATGATTTCAGTAAAGATAGTGGAGGATTCGTATCAGTTTGCACTGAAGGCAGAAGAGAAGTTGGCCAGAAAACAAATCCAATGAGGAAGAGGTAAAATCCCAGCCTCAACCAGGGGTAATGGAGTTACCCATTACAAGGCACGTAGGTCTAAGGACGAGGCTGAAAAACCACACAGTCGCTCAGAAAGAGGATAAATTCCCGAGGAAGACAGTGTGGTGGAAGAAGTTCTTCTAGAGGAAGAGGAAGAAGAGGAGGAGGATAATTAAGATGCTATGCCTATGAAAAGACAAGGCACATGTCTTGGGAATGCCCCAAGAAAAATAAATAAGGAGGAGGTGAAGCTCACATTTCAGAAGAACAGAGAAGATATGTTGAAGAAGAAGGAGCAGAGGATGGAAGATCCCTGATGTTGAGAAAGGTTCTCTTAAAACCAGAGGTAGAAGTTGAAAGGGCAGTGCAAAGGAATAGTCTCTTTAGAACATTTTGCAAGACTAAAGATAGAGTATGCAAGGTGATAATTGACAGTGGTATCACTGATAACTTAGTATCCATAGAGATGGTGGAGAAATTGGAGCTGGAGACTACTGCACATCTGAAGCCATACAAAGTCTCATGGCTACAGAAAGGACACTAGGTAACGGTTACTAAACAATGCTTGGTTGAATTTAAGATAGGAGGATATAGAGATGAAATTATATGTGATGTAATTCCCATGGATGTATGCCATATTTTGTTGGGAAAACCATGGGAGTTTGATAGGAATTTCATTCATGATGGGAGGAAGAATGCATACACCTTGGAGAAGAATGGTAGGACACACATGTTGTTTCCAATAGAGGAGAAGAAAGTGAAAGCGGAAGCCAACACAAGCATACTTCTCATGAGTGGGAAGGAACTCCTGAAAGAAGTCAAGAAAGAACAAGAGATGTAGTTTGTTGTGGTGAGGAAGCCTAGAGTTATCCTTACAAGTGATTCAATGGATGATTTGCCTAAACAAATTCAAGAATTGTTGGATAATTTAGTTGACATAGTGGTGGATGAGCTACCTAAGTCATTGCCACCCATCAGAAGTATCAGCCACCATATTGACTTGATACCAGGAGAAATCCTTCCGAACAAATCAGCATACAGATTGACACCTCAAGAGAATGAGGAAGTGAAGAACCAAGTCCAGGAACTGTTAGACAAGGTTTTGGTCAAAGAAAGCTTGAGTCCATACACAGTACCAATTGTGTTGAGTCCAAAGAAAGATGGAGGATGGAGAATGTGTACAGACTCAAGATCCATAAACAATATCACCATCAGGTATAGATTCCCTTTACCAAGAAAGGATGATTTAATGGACTATTTAAGTGGAGCTAATTTCTTTTCTAAAATAGATTTAAAAAGTGGATATCACCAGATTAGAATGAGAGAAGGTGATGAGTGGAAAATAGCCTTTAAGACCAATGAAGGTTTGTATGAGTGGCTTGTTATGTAATTTGGCTTAAGAAATGCCCCAAGTACTTTTATGAGGTTTATGAATGAAATACTAAAATATTTCATTGGCAAGTTCATGGTTGTGTATCTAGATGATATATTGATCTTTAGCAGGACTAAAGATGAGCATTTTATGCACCTAACGCTAGTGATGAGAAGACTACAGTAGGAGAAGTTGTTGATAAATCTGAAGAATTCCTCTTTTATGAAGACATAACTCATTTACTTGGGTTTTGTGATCTCTTCTAATGAACTGAAGATGGATCTGGAGAAGGTGAAAGCAATCAAATAATGGCCATTGCCAAGGATCATGTTTGAAGGAGCTTCCACGGATTAGCAATATTCTATAGGAATTTCATCATAGACTTCAGTGGAATTTGTGCACCAAGGATGGATATAACAAAGAAGAAGCACAAGTCTTTTAAATGGACAGAGGAAGCTAAGAGGATCTTCAATATATTGAAGGAGAAAATAACAGAACAGCCAATTTTGGTCTTGCCGAATTTTGAAAAGACATTTCAGGTGAGATGTGATGCAAGTGGAGTTGCAATTGGAGCAGTTTTGAGCCAAGATAATAGACATGTTGCCTATTTTAGTGAGAAATTGAATGAGACCAAGAGAAAATACTCCACGTATGATAAGGAGTTTTATGCCATAATTCAAGCCTTGAAGAAGTGGAGACATTGATGTTTCCCACGGGAATTTGTCTTGTATAGCGATAACCAGGCTTTACAATTCATAACCATACAAGAAAAATTGAATCATAGGCATGCAAAATGGGTTGAGTTTATGAGAATTTTACTTTTGTCACAAAACATATTGTTGGGAATTGTAACAAGGTTTTTGATGCATTAAGAAGGAGATGCTTGATTCTATAGGAATTTCAGGTGAAGACCTTGGGGTTTGAACACATTAAGGACATGTATTGTGATGATATAGATTTCAAGGAATCATATGAAGCATGTGCAAAGTTTGTGCTGAGAGACAGAAGCTAGTGGATAGAGTATATTATTCAAGAGGGATTGTTGTTCAATGGAAATCAGTTGCGCATACCAAAATGCTCAATGAGGGATAACCTTTTGAAGGAAAAGCATAGTGGAGGATTGGCTAGACATTTCAACCATGATAAAACATTTGGACAGTTCAGCAGTTCATACTATTGACAGGTATGAGAACATAAGTGATAAATTTTGTGAACAGATGTAGAATATTCCAACATGCAAAAGGAAAATGACAAAACATTGGATTCTATCAACCATTTCCAATACCAGAGAGGCCTTGGGATGCAATAAGCATGGATTTTGTGTTGGGACTACCACGGATGCAAAGAGGATTTGATTCCATATTTGTGGTGGTGGATAGGTTTTCAAATATGACACACTTTATCCCATGCCATAAGACCATTGATGCAACACATGTTGCAAATCTATTTTTCAAGGAGGTTGTAAGACTTCACAGCCTACCCAGAAGCATTGTCTCGGACAGAGACAAAATTTGTTGGTCACTTTTGGAGAAAACTGTGGAAGAAGTTGGGGACAGATTTGTCCTTCAACTCAGCTTATCACCCTCAGACAAATGGACAAACTAAGGTGTTAAACAGAAGTTTGGGAAACTTGTTGTGGAGTTTGGTTACGGAACACCACAACTAGTGGGATCATATTCTGCCACAAGTAGAATTTGCATACAATGACTCACCAAACAGGACCACTGGAAAAATCCCATTCTGAATATTGTATGGAATGAAACCCAGGGGAGTATCTGATTTGAGATACTTGGGACTAAGTGAGATCAGGAGCGTGAGAGTAGAATATTTTGTTGTAGAAATGCAGAAGCTCCGTAGCCAGATCAGAGGACAGTTGCAGAGTTCTAACCAGGAGTATAAGCACAAAGCTTATCAGCATCGCAGAGAACTTCAATTTGAAGTAGGAGATCAGGTTCTGTCACATCTTTGGAAAGAAAGGTTCCCTAGGGGAACATATAACAAGTTAAAAATGAAGAAAATAGGACCATGTAAGATCTTGAGGAAGTTTGATGCAAACGCCTATGAGATTGATCTGCCAAATGATGTGGGCATATCGCCTATATTCATTGTTTCAGACCTGTATCCTTACAGAAAAGATGACAGAGAGGGATCAGAATATTGAGAGACGATCCAGTGGGAGAAACAAATGTCTATAGCAAAAAAAATACAGATGGAGAAGATTGTTGATCAGAGGATTGGAAAAATACCAGGAGGAAGACCTATTTTGAATATCTGGTCAAGTGAAAGGGACACCGAATAGAAGATGTAATTTTGGAAAATGAAGTTGTTATATTGAAGAATGGAAAGTCGGTACAGGAGCTCATGGACAGGAGTCCATGAATTTCTATCAAGGGGAGTATGATGCAGGAGCATCGCTGGCAATCACGCGGAGCAGGACCTATCAGCATATGGAAGTTTGTTCATAATCTCAACGCTGGAAGTTGCAGCAGAAATTTTGAGGTACGCCTTAACTCAGTGTCTAAAAAACCTTTTGAGGCACGCTTGAGAAATCACGAGCGAAGTAGGAAGTTCCACTCTAGCTTTAGAATTCGACTGGACTAAAATAGTCGTAGGTTAGGTTGTGATGTAGATAAGTAGCCAGGGGAAACCCTAAGAGACCTCTTATGTAAATAGAGGTTTTGTACACCCAAATGAGGCTGGTTGTAGGGTAGATAGTTGCAAGTTAGTAGGATATTTCTGAGTTTTTCAGTTTTTGTTTTGACTTCAGTTGTAGCCATTTTCACTTATGAATATAATAGAGGAAAATTGATCCAATGCATGGTGTGAACATTGTTTTGAAATTCTCTGTTATTGTGATTTCATGAATGAATGAATTTCATTATGAATAGATAAAACTGTGAATGTTAGGATAAGTTTCAATTGTTTCCCTTCTATTGATTGGTGCAAGGTGTGCACACAGAACACCAGGAGTTTGTTAACGAGATTTGTTTCGATTTTGAATCTCAGAAGAGATAACATTAAACTTTCCCTTTGCAAGGAGTGCAAAGAGACTGGTCCAAGGTGTGCATAGTCGTTCGCAAGAACTTGAACCTTGTGTTAAGTTCTGGTGCAAGAAGTGCACAGATCTGAGATTCGACTAAGCGTCAAAGGGACTTAGTAATAAGTCAAAGACCTAGAAAAGGAGAACACCATAAGGGTGAGAGGAATTTCTCTTCGAGAAATCCTTCGGATATGAGTTATCGAAATCCCTGAGATGCAAGGAGTTCTTGAGAAGTCGAAGTCTTCACGAGACCAAGATCAGGAGGAATAACAATTTTCATAAGTGTTAATGAGATCCAAGAGATGGACTCGTAGGAAGGACAAACATTGAAGCCTTGGAATCCTTTGAAAATCTTCTAAGTTTGAAGAAAGTGTAAGCTCGGGGTGAAAGATTTGGACTGTCTGGTTAGTGTCTAAACAATGAGGAGAAAGAACAGAGGAGGAAAGCCTCAGTTGTTCAGGCTGAGTTTAAAGGAATCATAACCGCCCAATCAAAATAAATTGCACTAACGATAAGCCCTGAAAATATATAGGAGGAGTGGGGTTACGAAAGTTCTGAAATCATCGGAACTATCCATAAAGGGGACACATGGAAAGAGATCAATGTTTCACTGACTCGTGACTCAGAGAATTCAAAGGAATAGTTATAAGAACTCGTGAATCTCAAAATCATGATTTTGATCACATTCATTGATCAGAGGATGGAGATGAACTGTAGATCTGGTCTTGTCGGGAGTTTGCAACTCGAGATATCGGGAGTAGGAGTTCTGGGAACTCGAGAAAACCAAGTTCTTGATTTGATTTGAGTCGTCGGATCAAGGAGAGATATGGACCAATTGTTTCCCAGGGAAATATCAGGAGTTCAGATATCGGGAGAAGGGAGGTAATCGGTCCTCCAACTTCATGAAACCTGAAGTCCCGATAGGCGAAAAGGAGATCAAGACCGTTGAATCGCAGGGATTGTGGATCGTTAATTTGGCACTCTGAAATATCGGTATTTCAGGATTTCGGAGGTCGGGAGAGTCGTAGTCACTCACATGCAAAGACCTGATACTCAACATCCTGACGCCCCTTTTGATCAGGTGAGTGTTCAATATCATTGTCACATAAAGGAAAGGGATTAGCCAAAGAAGAGTTAGCACCTATTTCGCATTGAGGTTTGAACAATGCTCAGGAGAGGGCCCGCGGGGCTCATACGACCTATGTCTCGGGAGAAAGGACCTGTGTAAGTGGGTCTAGGGTCTAGCAGAGACACGAAGAGTCAATCAGACTCAATTTATTGATCGATCCTAGACTGGGAGGTCGCACATCCCTCAGGAGAGAAGGGGGATCTGCATCACTTCAACTCTATCTTCATCTCTTGCAAGTCTCCATACTCCCGCAAAAAAATCCTAGATCTTTGTCATGGTATTTTAATCCCAATAATCCCCTATAGAAGCCAACTTAGGATGCTCCTCACTCCCAATGTTCATCTTCCACAAATTTAGAGGCTGAGAATATAAACTACTATAATTACCTGATAAAGTGTCCTTAATTTCCCTAGTTCCTACAAACTCCTTAAAGGTCAAATTTCTACGTTCTTCCAAGTCTTCAGAATCTTTAGGATCCTTGTAGACCTTGCTATAGACCATAGGTATTCTTGTAGGGGAAGGTTAAAAACTATATTTAAGTAGATATTGATGTTGAGGACATACTATGGGTGAGTACTTGGGCTTGAATTCATCAGTAAATAGAAATTATTTTATTTTTTGTAGTACAGTTGTGATTTCTGAAGACTTACCAGAAAAGGAGAAATCATGAAAGAATTGTTCTTGTAGTATATTCCAGCATGATTTTTTTCTTCTGTTCTCTTCATGCACATACCAAGATTTTGGAATGGTTCCTAGAGAATGAAATAAATTGTGTACCCAAAACTGAAAAAGGAAGTTGCATTCGCTACGGGGTTTTGTTCTCAACCTGGAAAAGGTCCAACCATTGTCCTGCGTTCATCAAACCATTGTCTTAGATCGGGATAGTTGATTTCTCAGCACATTCCGGTCGAGCCTCTGGTCACTGCTCGACATGAAGCTCACCAAATCCACGACCTTCCAACCCCAGAAAAATGGCCAAATCGAGGTTGTAAATCGAATGATTGTTCATATCCCTTGCATGTATAATTCAAAGAACCCTCGCACATGGGATGAGAGCCTTCCCTATTTCCATCATAGCTACAACCGATCTCTGCATAGCTCAACCAGCCATAGCCCCTTTCAAGTGGGGTTAGGATTCCAACCATTGGGTCCCATAGATGTTGCACTTCCCCTTGTGGTCACCTCGACTGACTCATCTCCTTCTCAAATTGAAGCTGAGGAAGCCACCCGGTTCATTGAGCGGATCCAGCACATCGGCCAACAGGTTTAGGATATCCTACATAAGTTCAATGACAAGTACAAACAACGCCATGATCAACATCGGGTGCCACATAAGTTTCAGGTGGGCGACAAAGTTTGGTTTCACTTGTAGAAAGAACGCCTTACAGGACCCCATTAGAAGCTTCGCCCACTCCATTATGGGCCATACACTATCACCAAGGTTGTGGGGTATAATGATTTTGAGCTCAACATTCCTCCTTTCCTTGGCCTGCACCCAGTGTTCAACATGGATCTCCTTCACCCTTATTTCCCAAATGCAATTTTTGGACATCTATTCCTTGGGCACGGCCTACCGATATGCCGTCAAAATCAAGCAGAATCTTAAACAAAAGACGCGGCAATTTGGGCCTGGGAACCCCTCACAACAAAAGCTAGGAAAGGGTGGCTCCAACCCACAAAACAAAGGACAAAGTAAATATGGACAGTATCAGGACAACCATTCCAAGCCGCATGGAAAGAAGGACACCGAAAAGACAAAGAAAGATACCGGGAAGTGATGTGACTTCCATAAGATCCCTTGGCATAACACTACTGACTACCACTCAAAGCAGTCATTGGTGGCCGAAGTGAAAGCCTCTGAATCAGATGTGGATTCTGACTCTGAGCCAGAACCAGAAAGGGGAAGATAGATCATTGATGTGAAACCTAGTGCCACCATTGCTACCACCAAGCTCCAGCCTAGTGAATTAGACGAGCCATAAGAAGGAGAGCGCCTCTTCCATTCACAGATGTGGGTAAAAGGCACCCACTACACTTCATCGTTGATAGCCGTATCCAGAAGAACCTCATATCAGCAAAGGTCGCCAAGCGGTTGTCCCTGCCAACAATGCCACACCCACATCCCTACACCATTCGATGGCTCCGCCAAGGAAGAGATCTCTGCATCAGCCAATAATGTCGACTGTCGTAAGACATCAAGCCCTTCAAAGACAAGGTATTGTCTGATGTTGCTCCTCTCAAATTTTGTGATGTTCTTTTGGGACAACCTTATTTATGGAAACGTCATGTTGTATATGAGTCTAGACCTCGTAGTGTTATTATTACTTTGAACAGGAAATTTTTTATCCACAATTTTGGTCATCATGATGATGTTATGATGATGGAAAATCAAGCTCTTCACTAAGAACACTTTCCTGAGAAAAGTTACATTTGCCTTCTTCCATAAATCATGCTTTTAAGGGATGTTCGCAGGCTACCTATATATCTTCCTGCGAGAATTCCTGATTCTCGCAGGCTACATTAAGCTAGGGTGCGAAGGGTTCACACTGTAACAAACTATCCGGGTGTGAACATGTTCCAAAGGAAGGAAAAAGATAAAAATCTTGAATCTTCTAGAAGGGAATCTTCTAGAAACATGAGTTGGCTTCGAATGGTTGTTCAGGTGCTGGTATTCCAAATATCTTGGGATCATTCCTATCCAAGTAACTAATCTATCTTCTCCTATATATTGAGGGGAATTCTTATGGAAAAGGTTAGAATAAATCTAGCAAGAGATTGATTGGAGAATTATTGAAAGCTTGTATGAAGGACTGATGCTACAGCAGCGAGAGACAACAGCAAGGTCAACAAAAGTGGTTGATTTTATTCATGCATGAGAAAGTGTGTGTGTCAGAGCTAGGATCCATTGAAAGGAGACCTATGACATCAAGGCTCAGGTTGTAAGTTTCACTTTCAATTAATTCAATACAGTAATATGTCCTTTTCCCATAAAGATGAGATCACTTTATTACATAACTCCTTGATCATATGTATAGATTAGCTATTGAATATATTAATTTGTCTTTGCTTTGATTGGTTTGTACTGTTGTGATTTAAACGGTGCAAGAGCATTGGAGCAAAGATTGGAACAACAAAGATCTAAGGAAAGCATTCATAAGGTATGTCCATAATCCTTATCTCTTAGTTCATTCAATAAGATAGATTTAGGGAAAGTGTATTATTCTTTCATGTTTTGTTCTAGATCCAGGTGGATCTAGGGAGATCGGTTCGTGTCCGCACTTACAGATTAATCCTGAAACAAAATTGTATAGGATACCTGAGGCAGTCCCACCTAGTGCTATTTCCTTGATCTCTGCTAAGAAATATAGGAAGGTCATCTCTCAGACAGGGAAGTTTATCTTCTTCGTGATTCACTCTCAGAATAAGCGAAATATCACAGCCACATCCAGGGTCTCTTTGAACGACCTCTCCACACAGCAAAATCAAGTAGATAAGGTCATGGAATAATACTCAAATATCTTCTCCTCGCCTACAAGGGTGCCTATGCACTGCCAAGTCAAGCACCCCATCGATCTGACCCCCAGCACACCACTGCCCAATGGGCCAGTATATCGTTTTTTTTTATTAGAGAATGAGGAGATCAAGTGACAGATCCAAGAACTGGTTCACAAGGGGCACATCCATCCCATCTCATCACCTTGCAGGAGCCCAATCGTGTTGGTACAGAAGAAATATGGAACTTGGTGACTCTTTATTGATTACTGGGCTCTGGATAAAATCACAGTCAGAAACCGGTACCCGATTCCCCAAATTGACGACCTCCTTGATCAACTCATGGGGGGCAAATACTTTAGTAAGATTGATCTGAATTTTGGCTACCACCAGGTCCCAATAGAATAGATAGATGTATGGAAGACCACCTTCAAGTCAAAGGAAGGCCTTTTTGAATGGATGGTCATGCTATTTGTTTTGACAAATGCTCCAGCCACTTTCATGAGGATTATGGACGATATCCTGTGACCATTCACCAATACTTTTGTAGTGGTGTATCTAGACGACATTCTAATTTATAGCAAGACTTGGGAAAAACACTTGCAGCATATTCAACAGGTTCTTCACACCCTGCGGCAGCACAAGATATACGCCAACTTGAAAAAATTATCCTTCGACATGGAGAGGGTCCATTACCTGGGCTACATTATTGATCAGCATGGGGTACATGTGGATCCAACCAAGATCCAAGTCATCCGTGACTGGCCAGCCCCAAAAACACTCACTGAGCTTCGAAGCTTCTTGTTCCTTGCCAATTTCTACCGCAGGTTTGTGTTGGGATTCTCCCATATTGCATGGGCCCTCAGCCAAATAAATAGGGGTGGTGGTAAGGCAAAATTTGCCTGGGGCCAGTCCCAACAACAAGCGTTCGATGATTTGAAGCAGCACTTGTGCTCATCCCCAGTACTTTCACTACCATACCTACAACATCCCTTTGAGATCGAGATAAATGCTTCAGACTATGTTGTGGGCACCGTTCTCACTCAACACGGCCACCCCATGGCCTATCATAGTGAGACATTGTCAGATACTTTCCGTAAGTACCCTACTTACGACAAAGAAATGTACTCCATTGTGCAAGCCTGCCGCCAGTGGAGACATTACATTCTTGGGAAGGAGACAGTCATCCACACTAATCATAATCCACTACAGTTCATGCAGACATAGGGAAATATGGAGAATGAATGCCATCAAAAGTGGTCCACATACTTGCAGCAATTCCACCTCAAAATCAAGTATAAAATAGGAAGCACCAATTGCGTCGCTAATTGCCTCAGCAGACCTCCAGTCGTGGCACTCACCATGGTGCTAGACTCTTGCAGCCATGAGACATCTGGATGGCCTCAACTTTATGAGATATACCATGACTTCACCACCACCTACCAAATGTTAGGTGCAAACATAGTTGTCGATAATTTCCATCTTTAGGATGGGTTGTTGTGTCATCTGGGCCATATTTGTGTTCCATCAAGTGAGCGAGCGAAACTGATATGGGATTCCCACTACGGTCGGGTGGCAAGATAATTTGGTGTTGAAAAGACAGTGGCGATGCTACAGAAACATTTCTACTGATCGAAACTTCGACAAGAGGTCAGCAAGTATATCAGGTCCTACAGTACCTGTGATATTGCCAAACTGACCACTAAGAAACAGGGCCTATACACCCCTCTTCCTACTCCTAACAGGCCATGGGAATCCATCTCAATGGACTACATGTCAGGCCTCCCATCCACCAAATAGGGAAATGAGTGTGTTTTTGTGGTTGTTGATCGCTTTTTTAAGATGGTGATTCTGGTTGTCTGCAAGAAGAGCATCACAGCAGAGGCCACTACCAAGCTCTTCTTTGAACGAGTCTAGGTACATTTTGGAATCCCACAAACCATTGTCTCAGATCAGGATAGTTGATTTCTTAGCACATTCTGGTCGAGCCTCTAGTCACTGCTGGACACGAAGCTCACCAAATCTATGGCCTTCCACCCCCATACAGATGGCCAAACCGAGTTTGTAAATTGAATGATTGTGCATATCATTTGCATGTATAATTCAAAGAACCCTATCACATGGGATGAGAGCCTTTCCTATGTTCAGCATAGCTACAACCAATATTTGCATATCTCAATCGGCCACAACCCGTTTCAGGTGGGGTTGGGATTCCAACCATTGGGTCCCATAGATGTTTCACTTCCCCTTGCAATCACCTCGACTAATTCATCTCCTACTCCAACTGAAGCTGACAAAGCCACCCAGTTCATTGAATGGATCCAGCACATCTGCCAACAAGTTCAAGATATCCTACAGAAGTCCAATGACAAGTACAAATAGTGCCATGATCAACATCGAGTTGCACTTGCAGAAAGAACGCCTTACAGGACCCCATTGAAATATTCACCCACTCCATTATGGGTCATACACTATCACCAAGGCTGTGGGGGGTAATTCTTTTGAGTTCAACATTCCTCCTTTCCTTGGCCTACACCCAGTGTTCAATGTGGATCTCCTTCGCCCTTATTTCCCACCATTATTGAACACCTCAGAAGTAGAAGAATAGTTGACACCCACAGAGCTCAACCCTGACTAAATACAACAAGAATCCAATGATCATATTGTGTACACACATATCAAGGGCACTTGACAACAAAGGATGCAGCTTTATCGAGTCATCAAAGAAGGGCAACTCCTGCACCAAGGCAAGTGGCTCACTCGAGGCCAAATTCAGTAGAAATCTCCTCATCTGATGGGGGACCTCAACGCAATGGAGACCATTTCTTCCTTAAGAGGGAGTATTGATCCAGATGGATATCGGTGTCCACCCACCTTTTCCAACTGGTTCAAAATATTTTTCTGACAATTTTGGCAATTTACTATTTTTAGCAGTTTTAACTTTCGGGGCCCTCTTGAGGGCCTAAATGAAGGTTTTTCAGGATATATCTTCTCAATGATAACTGAATAAATAATTGAGCCCCCAAAATGAATCTCCTCAATGATACCTTTCCAAAAGGCTATCACACGCCTAAAACGGAGATTGTATGCAAAAGTTATGACCCTGTGAAGTTGATGTACTAACTTACCCAAACGGGGCCCATATGACTTTTGGCGCTTCATCTCCTAGGTTTAGGTTTTTTGGATGTCTAGGGTTTTGGAATTCTTATTTATTGTAAAAAAGTCCTTCAGAGACTCATTTTAATATTCTTCTTGTGAATGCGTGCAGCCGTCACATCTCTTCTTAGAGATAAGTCGCCACCATTCCAGCAAGCTTGTTTCTGTTGCATTCTACAGTTTCAACTTATTTCGTTATTGAATAGAAAACCCGTTTTACTGTATCTCTGTTATTTTGTGTTAAGAACCTATTAATAATTTGTATTCATTTCATTCTTCTCATAAAATCCAGATCATCGGCTTTCTCTTCTTCTCACGAATATGCATTTATGTTCTTTTCTTCTTCTATGCTTCAGCTACTTCACCTCATGCTTCTACACGCATGCACTACTCACAACAGCAGTGACATGATCCCTTCTCTATTCTCCATTTTTAGAGTCTCAATGCACCTTGTGCCTTCTGCATGCGCTATTCCACTGCATATCGTTCCTACATTCATCATCACTCACACTTCTCATGAGGTCCTTTGGCTTCACTTGCTGTAACAGTCTTCAACCCCCTTCCATATGTCAGTCGAATCTATGATAAATCTACACTCCACTGGTAGTGGCCTTGAGACTCTTCATCTTCTCTATTGACCACCCTGAAGACTCTTCGAATTCTCTAGTAGTTACAGGCAGTCAAGTATGGATTCTTTGGCTGTTGGAGTCTTTGAACGATTGAGATATTGCTCGTGAATGATCCCTACATGAACTAGCACTAGACGCAGGAGAAACCAAAGATCAACGGTTCCTCGTGAATGATCCCTACGTGAACTGGCACCAAACGCAAGATGCCTCTCCAAAAGACCATAGGTTGTGACCATAGGCCTAAACAAAAAGGGCACTTCACAACTTGTGTTTCGAGGATTCTATCATGAGTCTCCTTGACTCCTTCCTTTAGAATTCTCGATACCGGAATGGAGCCTAGCTATGATAGCTCCTTCCATTTACGTGACCACTGGCGATGACCAAGCACTTATCCATAAAGGGCTTTCGCAATTCATAATTCAGGAATCCTATGTTGAGGCATCTCGACTCTCCCATGTTGCAATCCCCGAAATGGAGCTTAGAAAACACTAGCTCCTTCCCCTCACATGACCATCGACGGTGACCATAACCTACGCCAGAAGGTGTTTCTCATTTTTCATTTTGGGGATTCTCTTATGAGTCGTCTCAACTCTCCATGTCACGAACTCTAAAATAGATCTTGGCTTCTCTAGCTTTGCTCTCCAACTCTCGATGATGTGACCACAAGATATGAACACTGGCTATCCATTTGAGTGCTTCAATCTTCAGATCAACAATCCACGATCCATGGTAATCGGATGAATATCCTCCGCTGTAAAACTTCAGCTTTCGGAACTTTGAGGGAGTGTTGATGCTAAAACTCTCGAAACTAAACTCTCAGAATGATGTCACTCGATGACATGACATGATCTGTGTGGTTGCCATGTGTCACTCAGAATTGTGATTTCCAGGTTCCTGAAATGCCAAATCATCTTGACACTTTTCATTGTCTGATCATGCCATGTGTCATTGCTAACGTAGTCTTCCACCTGTCGTTTATGACGTGGTCTGCCACATTCACCTCCTGGATCTGACGGCCCATGTTCATCCTTGATCCAATGACTAGGATTATTTCACGATTTCACATATCGCGAGTTAGAGAGGTTAGGGAACCCTGTTCCTTTGACTTTCCAGTCAACGAAAGGATGATCTTTTTCCATGTGTCCTTCTTGGATTGATGGTCCAGATTTTTCCTCAATCCAATGGCTGAGATTATATCACGATTTCACATATCGCGAGTTCGATAGGTTAGGGCACCTCCTTCCTTTGACCTTTCAATCAGCGAAATGTTGATCTTTAGCCACGTGTCCTTCTTGGATCAACGGTCCAGATCATTTTTCAATCTCGCATATTACGAGTTCGAGGGGTTAGAGGACATCCTTCCTTTGAATTTCAGTCAGTGAAATGTTGATCTGTGACTACGTGTCCTTCCCGAAGATAGAAGGTCCTCTTGCTTTCGTGATTTTCTAGGCCCGCTTCTCTTTGCACTTTAAAGAACGTGCAGGTTCTCCTAGATCCAACGAGGGTCAGACCTCGCACTTGAATCTAATGCCTGAGATCTGTCCTCCATCTGTGCACTCCTCCTGTCTAGATTTACGATGTCTTCCAAGCCTCTTTGCCATTGTTTTTCTTGCCATCGATGTTCTTGCCATCAATGACAAGATCACTCCCAACTGTAAACCTACCAACATATTCATCTATGCATGACTTCATTTATAAATGAATTTACTTGACATCCATTCATTTACAACAATGACAACACATACTTTATCAATATACTATGACAAGACATTTTTCCTTTGACATCAATCAGTCCTTTGACATCAATAAATCCTTTGAGATCAATCCTTTTGATTCAATAATTTGACATCAATCCTTTGGAATCAATCATTTGACATCAATCCTTTGGCATCAATGACAACATGATCCAACACTTACCCCATCACGGCCCACATGACATTTGGCGCTTTATCTCCTAGTGTTAGGTTTTTGGATGTCTAGGGTTTTATTATTACTTCTTGATGATAAAAATTCTTGGAGGCCTCATTGTAATTTTCTCAGAAGAATGCATGTAGATGCCACATCTCTTCTTAGAGATTAGATACCACCATACAAGCAATATTGCTTCATTTTGTATATCACATTTTCATCATATTTGTTTATTGAATAGAGGTTAGGTTTCATTGTAGCTCTGTTATTGTTCTTTATATATATTTTTTAACGTTATAGATATGTGTTTCATTTTGTTCCGCTGATAAATTTGGATTAACAGAAACCTACTTACTTTATTCACTTCATGTGATAGGAGTTTTACAACTCTTATCTCAATGATAATAAATGTAGGGCTTCAATTGTGTGCCATTCACCCATCCTGGATGAAGAATACCATCTGGTTGCATCAGTCTAACAACTCCTGACTCGCAGATCTCTACAACTATAAAGGGTCCAAGCCAGTGAATTTGTAACTTCATTGGATGCTTCTGGTACTTACTCTCATAAAGAAATAATCGGTCACCTTGAGAAAATTTCTTGGTTTTAGTGTGTCTGTCATTGCAAGATTTATTTCTGAACTTCTCCACAGTATGATGAAAATTTTCTAAAAATATGGCTTCCTCAACCTCCATCAATTCCACAACCCTTTCTGCAATAGATTCATCATCTATCATCTGAGTAACTTGCACAATATATAAACTCGGAGTTATAAACTCGGAGTTATGAACTCAACGGGTACTACAAGTTCTTTCCCATACACCAATTGAAAATTAGTGTACTTATGTAATTTCTTGGTAATGGTTTGATAGGCCCAGAGAACAACTAGAACTCTCTCATCCCATTCATCCTTATTAGCGCAATAGACTTTAGTCAACCCTCTCTCTAAAATTGTGTTGAATTCTTCTATTGTACCATTGGCTTGACGTTCATATGGACTACTTTTATGGTGTTGAATCAAAATTTCTCGAGTAAGGGTGGTGGTTGTCTCACTGATGAAATGGGTACCTTGATCACTAGTTAATCTCCTTGGAAACCCGAACTGAGTAATAATTTTCTGAAAAATAAACCTTGTTGCAGTGTCTGTAGAACAATCCTTAACAACTTATTCTTCAACCCCAACGAGTCAAATATTTTTTTTCAGTGATGATATATCTTTCCTTTGAATGTTTGGTAGGCAGATTGATGGCTCCTATGAAATCAACAAACCACCTCTCAAAGGCCTATACTACTCGAACATGATGTAATGGTAACTCATCCCTATGTGATAACTTACCAACTTGCTAACGGACATCACATGCTTTGGCGTAATCCTTAGCATCTTTGAACATAGTTGGCCACCATAATCCTACTTGAAGTATTTTTTGTTTTGTCTCCTTCCCTCCAACATGTCCTCTCATAACTCCACTATGGGACTCCAATAATATTTTTGTCCTTTCATGGTCAAAAACACATTGTCTAAGGATTTTATCCAATCCTATCTTATATAGATGACCTAGGATCAAATGATAATTTTCTTCCCAAACCATTAAATGTCTCTTTTTCATTGCATAATAGCCATCAGGGAAAACACCAGTTCTTAAAATATGGCAATATCAGAGAGATACTCAGGGATGTATTCAATATTGAATAAGTCTACATCTGGGGGTTGTTCATCCACAACTCCATCCATTTCTCTTGAATCTAAGTGAGATAGGAGGTCAAGGCAAACATTCATCCTTCCAGGCTTGACAACAACCTCAAAAGGGAATTCCTGAAATATTAAAATCCACCTACATATCCTTCCTTCTAACATAGGCTTATTGACCAATATTTCAAAATAAGGATACATCCAATAAGGGCACCACTTAGATTTTCTTTCAAAATGATAAAATATTTATCACACTCAGGTGTCTAGTGAAATACTTCATATTTATTCAATAACTTCTCCAAGGGTTTTGTTATACTTGAGTAACTCCTGATAATTCTACGATAGTATCTAGTATGACCCAGAGTGGATCACAATTTCTTGGTATTCATGGGGGGAGGCATATTGAGAATAACAACAACTTTCAAAGGATCCACCAAAAATCTTTCTTTGCACACAATATGCCCCAGTAAATTTCCAAAAGGTACGCAAAAGATGCATTCCTTCATATTTAATGAGATTTGTAACTATCGAAATAAATCAAACATCAACCAAAGTAGGAATATGTGTTCTTTTAATGAGTTTTACAGAGTCCATCCATCCATGTAAACTTCAAGAAACTTATGGATAAAGTCACCAAAAAAAGATATAAAAATCCAGGAAAAGATAGTTAGAGCATTATCCATCCCAAAGGGAATAACATTATAAGAAAATGAACCCCATCCGGTAGTAAAATTAGTCTTGATTTTATCTTCTTCTTCTATCCTAACTTGATTATATCCTGAAAATCCATCAATGAAGGAATAGGCTTCCTTTCCGACCACCTGATCCAGTACTTTATCACTGAACGGAGTAGGCAACGGATCACACACACACACAGGTTGAGTTCAAACTCATGTAATCCAAACAAACCCTTATATCTTCAATGTGTTTCTTTCTCTATATGCTAATAGGACTAATCCATTCATCATCATCCATAGGAAAATTAACCCAACTGCAAGGATCTTGTAAGTATACTTCTTAACATTTTCTTTGACTCTAGGTTTTAGGCAATGCGGTTTTTATTTGACTAGCTTGGCATTAGTCTTCATGATGCAGGAGCATCACTGGAAATAACATGGAGCACGACCTATCAGCGTTTGGGAGTCTGTACGGAATCTCAATGTTGGCAGTTGCAGCAGACATTTTGATGTACGCCTTAACTCAACGGCGGAAAAACCATTTGAGGCACGCTTAAGAAATCGCGAGAGAAGTGGGAAGTTCCACTCCTGCTCTCGAATGCGACTGGACTAAAACAGTCGTAGGTTATGTTGTGATGTAGATAAGTATCCAGGGGAAATCCTAAGATCCCTTTGAGATCAATAGAGGTTTTGTACGCCCAAATGAGGCTCGTTGTAGGGTAGATGGTTGCAAATTAGAGAACTGCAAGTTAGTAGGAGATTTCTGAGTTTTTCAGTTTTTGTTTTGACTTCAGTTGTAGCCATTTTGACTTATGAATATAACAGAGGAAAATTGATCCAACGCATGGTGTGGACATTGTTTTGCAATTATCTATTATTGTTCTTTCATGAATGAATGAATTTCATTATGAATAGATAGAACTATGAATGTTAGGATAACTTTCAATTGTTTCTCTTATGTCGAGTGGTGCAAGGTGTGCACACAGAATGCGAGTGTGTTAATGGGATCTGTTTTTCGAAGCTCGAAAGAGATAACACAAAACTTTCCCTTTGCAAGGAGTGGAAAGAGACTGGTGCAAGGAGTGCATAGTCGTCCGCAAGAACTTGAACCTTTCATAAAGGTCTGGTACAAGGATTGCATAGATCCAAGATTTGACTAAGCGTCGAAGGGACTTAGTAAGAATTTGAAGACCTGGGAAAGGAGAATGCTAGGAGGGCGAGAGGAATTTCTCTTCGATAAATCCTTTGTATTTGAGTTATTAAAATCCATGAGACACAAGGAGTGCGTGGGAAGTCAAATTCTTCATGAGACCAAGCTCAGGAGAAATAAAATGTTTCATAAGTGTTAACGAGATCCAAGAAATAGACTCGCAGGAAGGACAAAGGTTAAAGACTTGGAATTCTTCGAAAATCTTCTAAGTCTGAAGAAAGTGTAAGCTTAGGGAGAAAGATATGGATCGTCTGGTCAGTGTCCAGACAATGAGGAGAAATCACAGAGGGGGAAATACCTCAGCCATTCAGGTTGAGTGTAAAGGAATCGTAACCGCCCAATCAAGGTAAAGTGCACTAACAATAAGCCTTGAAAGTATACAGGAGGAGCGGGGTTACAAAATTTATGAAATCATCGGAACCATCCATCAAGGGGGACATGTGGTAAGAGATCAATGTTTCACTGACTCGCGACTCATAGAAGTCAAAGGCAGAGTTATAAGAACTCGTAAATCATGAAATCACGATTTTGATCATAGTCATTGATCAAAGGAGGGAGTTGAACTGTAGATATGGTCTTGTCAGGAGTTCGCAACTCAGGATATCGGGAGTAGGAGTTCTGGGAACTCATGAAATCTAAGTTCGTGATTTAATCTGAGTCATCGGATCAAGCAGAGATCTGGACCATTTGTTGCCCAGGGAGATATCGGGAGAAGGGAGGTAAGCGGTCCTCCAACTTCACGAAACTCGAAGTCCCGATAGGAAAAAAGGAGATCAGGACCATTGGATCACGGGGATTGTAGACCATTGATTTGGTGCTCTGAAATATCAGTATTTCCAAATTTTGAAGGTCGAGAGAGTCGAGATAACTCACATGTGAAGAACCGATACATGAAGTCATGATGCACCTTTTGATCAGGCAAGTGGTCACAGTCATGGTCACGTAAAGGAAAGGTATTAGCCAGAGAAGAGCTAGTGCTCGTTTGGCATTAAGGTTTGAACAACACTTAGGTGAGGGCCCGCAGGTCTCATACGACCTGCGTCTCTGGAGAAAGGACATGTGTAAGTGGGTTTGGGGTCTAGCAGAGACCTAGAGAGTCAATCAGACTCAGTTTCTTGATCAATCCTAGACTGGGAGTCAGCGCAGCCCTTAGGAGAGAAGGGGGGTCTGCATCAAGTGGTATCAAAGCTGAAGTTTTTCTTGGAGACTGTTAACGCTCAGTAAATTTCCTAGAGGTTGTTAGAAAAGAAGAAATCTACGGGAGGTAACTTTATCCAACCACTTCAAAGCTGGGATCTAGCCCTACCAACTTTAGAGAGGGATCTCTCTGTATGATTTAGATATGTTTCAAATTTAAAATATTAGGCTAGGTAAATAAAATATGTTGGTTTTGTTGATGTAGTGTTTGTCGGGTTGGCTAAGATAGTTTACACATCCATTGGGCTATGGGGTCTGTATCATGAAATAAAATATAAACTAGAAAGCAAAGAAACTTTTCACAGGGTGAGATAATGTAATCGTTGGATTATTTTAGTAGCATAAATGGGGAATAGCAGAAAAAGGTGAGAATGTCAATTACAACAAAGAAGCAGTTAAGAATTTCTTTATCATAAAATCAAAAGATGAAACACTAAAATCTTTTAAAGTCAAAAACAGGGTATACAAAGATAAATCCTGCAACATTCATTACTTTCAAAGATTAGATTTAGAAAACAGTGTGTTAACTAAGCGAGAATAACATTTAACTCAGAAAGAAAAACGTCACCAGTGAATACATGCAAGAATCCTGTAAAAATGCCTCTTTGTATTAATGGAAGATCTCTTGAAAAATATTACAGTCTGATAGCTCGCAGGGCGTAAAGATCAACCCTCAATACTTCGAAAAGTGAAGTATTTATAACCCAAAATTACAAATGATCTTGTCATTAAAGATCAGGACGTGGTAAATCTATTTTTAGCTTAACTAACTTAACAAATTACAAGAATCTAGGAAACTGTTTGATGATATGTCGAAACTGCATGTTGTTTTCTGGGTGATCCATTAGTGAGGCCTCTGCATGACCTTGTTTGAATGGATAGTTGACTGGGCTGGGAAATCTCATCGACTACTCGATCAGGTCACAAAGCTCTTCCCATCGAAGATGACTGGGAATGCTGACTTTGAGTAACCTTCGGTAGACTTCATCCATTTCTGTGTACTTGAAAAAAGTAGGCTTGGTGATGAAGATGTATCGGATCTCATGTTGTATGTTGATGTCCAACTGAAGTGCATCTAGGAATGCCTTGCCAGTGATGTTGCCTTGAATCCCTGAAAATTTTGAACTATCCTTAGCCACATTGGCTAGTCTCTTTTTGTAATCTGGGAGCGTCATCAATTTGTCATTTATCACCTTCAAACCAGGAAGACCTTTCTTCTGTAGAGCCTCGATCTTGCTGAAAAACCTTTGTACCCATAGGTCCATGGCCTGAACCTTTTCTTCTAGCTGTAGCATCAGTCCTCTCTTGGTCAAGACTCTTTTGACCTCAAGGATGGTCTCTGTTCTATCCTCAATTCTCATCTCTTCCAGCTCCTCTCTGGTTTTAGAATTCAAGAATTTGATGATTTCATTAGCCTGTGTGGGCATCTCTCCCAGTTCTGATCTGATCTTCTCGATGGCTTGTTTACTTCTCTGCACCAATTCATTTTGCTCAAACATAATCTGTATCATTGGCCATATTTCGTTCATAGACTTGGTGATGTCTGTCCAGACACTTTCTTTGACTTCGACCAGTGTTTTGCCTGCCACTGTTTGCTTCTGGAGCTGTTGTAACTCTTGTTTGAGTTGGTCTGACACCTATTTTTCCTTGGAGAATCTGGTTTGATAAGAATATTTGAGTTCCTAAAGGTTCTCAAACTCCTTTTTGAGCCTGCTAATCTCTGTCTCCTGCAAGTTCATCTCTTCCATAGATTTGGCCAATTCAACCGTCTTTTCCAGAGATGTCAGTGGATTCGCCGATGGGACTTCTGCTAGTGATTTTGTGCTCACTCCTGAGAGTGGAACTGCACTCAATGGAATGACTTCCATGGGTTTCAACTGTTCTTTATCTTTCACTATCTTCTCCATCTCAGCTTCCATTTCCTTCAGTTGTGCATTCTGCTCCATGATTAACTTAAGCATCTCATCTTTTTCTCCTTCTGTCTCTGTTATTTCCTTTGCCTGTGAATCTATTGTTGGTGGCAGCTTCAATTGTTTCCTCAAAGACACTATGTCGGCATTTTTCTTCTTGATCATCTCCTCGACTTCTTTCACATTCAAGGGGTCGTACCCGATCTTGAGGACCAATTCCTCCAGCGTTTTGATCCTGTTATCCTTGGCAAAGGATGGTTTTTTCTCCAACTTCAACTGTGTCTGGACGTTGTTCAGAGACACTTGTAACCTAGAGGCAGTAGTGGAAGCATGTGCCAACGTGGAGAAAACCATTTCTCCAGTTTGCAAGTGCAGGACCATTTGATCGGCAGGATGCACGTATTTGGTCTGGAATTCAAAGGTTGCCTTTTTATAGTCAGTGATTACCTTTGGGTCTGGCACCTGTGCTTGGAGAAATTCCATGTGCATTCTTCCCTTCTCCATGTCAAATGTCGATAGCAGCCTGTGTTTTGCAGTCGACTTCTGCTTCCAGAATTGGGCGTATGTGCTGCTAGTCAGAGTCTGATTCTTTTTCTTGATCAGATCATATTTCTCAAAAATACTCAGCTTTGGTCCTATTTTTCCTGGCTGGTTTATTGGTGGAGTATCGGTAGGCTTCTTTGGTAACATTGTGGTTATAATCTTCTTGTTTCTTGTGTTGAGGAGTGACCGATCAACCTCTGTCACTGTAGTGGATGGAATTTCCTTTTCTCCAGCGGGGTTAGGAGCCAGACTGGTTTTTGGCATCTTGGTATGCAGTTGAAATTCTTCTAATGATACTTCAGTGATAGGAGGTGACAGATCATGCCTAGGCCTTTTCTCCTTTGGAGCCTGTGGGGTGGTCGTATTTGATACAGTGACCGAAAGGTCCTGTTGTTCTGTCTCAACCAAAGTATTTGGTTCCCATCCTGTCTGGTTTGCAAACTTTTCTACCTCGGGCCTAGATTCGTGGACATACAGGATATTCTTGTTTTTTATCCTCATCTCTGAAATAATCCCGCATGGATCATAGTGCCATGTGAAACTCACAAAGAATTTCATTTCCTTTAGCAGTCTGTCTGCTTCCTCCCCGGCGCCTCAACTGTTGCAGATGAAAGACCCAATGTGCCCTTTGATTCTGAGTTGTTGCTTCTTCTTTAAAGACACAAAATGAATATCATCTGAGTTTATCATCTACCTTATGTATTCCAGGGAAAAATTTCTGACAGGTAAGTATTTGGGTAGTTTATATGGGGCCAACTCGCACCCATAGACTCTGATCTCAGTGTGATTTTGGTACAGGTACACATCACCAATCTTTGTATGATCTGAGAGATGTAGGATCCTCTAAACTTCGTCATTAATCCTGGGTTTGGGTCTGCTGCTAAGAATACTCACCACTAGGTGGTAGAAATGATCGATGAACTGCTTGAAATTGAATTCCGTGGAGTTATGTCTGAGCAAGGAAGTCCATGCGGTTACTACCTGGGGTCTGCCATCTCCGTCCATCTTCTGCATAGAAAAAGAAAATTCGTTTGCTTGGAAGAAAATGAACAGGTATGCCAGTATTGAAGAATATTGAAACATGCCTTCTGTGGTGAAATTGATGAATTTCTCGTGAATGTTGTCCGCCAGGAACATGTTGAAGTCAAATTGTGTTGTGGGTTTCTCATCGGTGGAGAAAATAGACAAAAATCCTAGAATGGGCTCATCTACCCATTGATCTGAATAATAACCCAACAAGGTGCATAGGGACGTGATAACCTAGTTTCCTTTGGTTGAGAACATGGAGGAAGGATAAGGGGGATTTGTAGTGGGGAGTTGAGCAGACTGTGGAAGAAAAAGCTCAAATATTTGAGCTCTTTGAGGAAACGACAGCTTCTGGTATAGCTCTGTGATGATATCGAGGTTAAAAGGTGAGGTAGAGTCAACTTGGGATATTTGCATCATTTGGTCCATGGTTTCTGGCATGATGAGGAAAAGAATTTCCCCGGACAAGGATACGATGTCTCTTTGCTTGGGGGTATAGTGGGCTTGGCACTTAAGGGAGAACTCTGGGAAATGGTGAATATGGGGGAAGAGATACAAGGGTAGGTTGGACTCCCAGAGTCCAATTTCATCACTCTAGTCCAGGAAGACTTCTTTAATCCATGATTGAAGGTATGTGAAGTCAAAGTCTCACTTTGTGTCTACAATTAAGTAGTCTTCGTCAGCTAGTGGAATCCTGTCAAAGTCGACAGGAGGCGGGAGAAATGGATTCTCCTCTCCTTCTATTCATTTTGACTTTGGCACCATTGCTATAACAATACCTGCAAATAAAACAATGTTAGTGGGGACGACTGTAGATGGGGGCGACTGACTATGATGGAGAGGAAAACGGGGTAATTTATCTAGTATGAAGAGTGGGTAAATGGTGAAAGAATGAAGTGGTGAGGGTAGTATTGAGTAAACGGGTATCTGTTGGGTGCGGGGGACAGGTCAGTTGGTTAATGGATAATTTATCCAGTAATAAATGGCCAATGGGTCATTTAGAACGTGAGATGGCAGGTGACAGTGACTGAGGGATATGGATGAGTGATGTGGCGGTTATCGGTTGGGGGAAAATTCATGGTGAGGGAACTTGCCATGGGTGAACGAGGGAGAAGGACTGACGGAGTTACGGGATGTGACTCTTATGGAAAGATGGATAATGACGTCACGAGGTGACGAGGTATGTCAGATAGAAAGAGGCGGTGGGATTCGGGACCAGTATATTCATGCCACGTATAGATAGGGGGCCCACCAGAGTAATATTCCATTCTAGACCCCCCCCCCCACCGTTAAAGGTAGATCAGTCGGGGGGGTCTGAAAAATACCTTGAGCCGTCGATCTGCGCTCTTTCCTTTTGACCGCAGATCTATGTGCACTCTTTAACACACATTCTGGACCCGCCCCCCTCCATTAAAGGCAGAACGAATGGGGGGGTACGGAATCCAATACATACTGTAGATATAAGCACCAAAACTTGGGCCATCCNGGTAGAATGGTTGGGGGGGTCCGGAAATATTTGTCCACCGTAGATCTAGGCGCAATCATATGAATCGTTGATACATGAACGGTGCATAAATGTGGGCGCGAAAGAATATGCACCCTGAAAAACTTAGGATAAGAGCATATCATGGGTTTTTCCCAAGCTTTTACATGTTTACATCACCAAAGGGTTAGACAACCAACTTTTAAGCATCCAAAACATGGTCCAACATTGATCATCGAGCTGGTTTTATTTAAATCAAGCAAACTACCCTATGTTCTGACCTAACTTCCTATGACAATTAGCCCAGATTAAACTGTTAGGCTAAGAACTTACTCTATCCTGGGGCTACCTGACCAAGATTAGACAATCTGGCCAGATTTATTCACTAACTAACCTAGATCACTTGGATAAGATTAAACAGTTTAGCCAAGCTTATTCACTATTCCTATCAACATCAATTTAAAAAAGCTTGGCCATGCTTGAAAGGTATGGACCAAGTCACTATTATTGCATGGAGCTCTATTGAAATTCTTTTATGCCCTCTTTTATTCTTTCTTTTCTTTTTCCTTTTTTTTTTTCTTTCTTTTCTTTTTTCTTTTTTCTTTCTTTTCTTTTTTCTTTTTCTTTCTTTTCTCAAATTATTTGCAGAATGAAAAATCATTTGACAAACAAAAAACACTAAAGAGATAACATTCTAGTCACCAGTTGATCCTATAAATTATAGGGTGATAACATAGACATCAGGCAAAGGAGAGGATACAAAAGAACTCAAAGTTGTACTGTGTGTTTGACAGACATTCAACACAATGCCACCAAGGAGATGAGTGGAAGCACCTTTATCCAATTGAGTTGTAGAAAGGGAGATGCGAGAACTTCGTGCAGTATTAGAGGTGATGGAGGCAGTGCAGAGATGAGCACCTGATACTGGAGACATCAACGATGCAGAGAATGAAGAAGTAGAAGTCGAAGAAGATGCAGGAGAGGATGTCATCGAAGAACGCTTGCTGAGAACAGTTGTTAGATTGGGAGGCAGAGCCAAGATAGAGGTCCCATTGTATGAAGGCAATTTAGATGTTGAAGAGATGATGGATTGGATAAGATCCATGGAAAAAAAAATTGACTATGAAGATGTTGATGAAGAGAGAAAGGTGAAATAGGCTATCACTCAACTCAAAGGACATGCAACATTGTGGTGGGATGAACTATAGGATGATAGGAGGAGCCAAGGAAAATAGAAGATAAAGAATTGGGACAGAATGGTAGCCAAGCTGAAGGCTAAGTTCATGCCCAAATATTATTAGATAAATCTGTTCAGGAAGATGCAGAACCGGAGACAAAAGGGGATGATAGTTAAGGAGTACATAGAGGATTTATATCAACTGAACATCAGAACTAGAAAAATGGAGAGAGATGAAGAAAAACTTTCCAGATATATAAATGGCCTGAGATATGAAATCCTGGATGAGCTCATCATGATGTCAGTAAAGACAGTGGAGGATGCTTATCAGTTTGCACTGAAGGAAGAAGAGAAGTTGGCCAGAAAACAAATCCAATGAGGAAGAGGTAAAATCACAGCCCCAACCAGGGGTAAGGGATTTACCCATGAAAAGTCACATAAGTCTAAGGAAGAGGCTAAAAAACCACACAGCCACTCGGAAAGAGGAGAAATTCTCAAGGAAGGCAGGGTGGTGGAAGAAGTTCTTCTAGAGGAAGAGGAAGAAGAGGAGGAGCAGAATTAAGATGTTATGCCTGTAGAAAGACAAGGCACATGTATTGGGAATTCCCCAAGAAAAATAAATAAGGAGGAGGTGAAGCTCACATTTTAGAAGAATAGAGAAGATATGTTGAAGAAGAAGGAGCAGAGGATGGAAGATCCCTGATGTTGAGGAAGGTTCTCTTAAAACCAGAGGCAGAAGTTGAAAGGGAAGTGCAGAGGAATAGTCTCTTTAGAACATTTTGCAAGACTAAAGACAGAGTATGAAAGGTGATAATTGACAGTGGTAGCACTGATAACTTAGAATCCATAGAGATGGTGGAGAAATTGGAGCTGGAGACAACTACACATATGAATCCATACAAAGTCTCATGGCTGGAGAAAGGACACCAAGTAATGGTTACTAAACAATGCTTGGTTGAATTTAAGATAGGAGGATATAGAGATGAAATTCTATGTGATGTAATTCCCATGGATGTATCCCATACTTTGTTGGGAATACCATGGCAGCTTGACAGGAATGTTATTCATGTTGGGAGGAAGAATGAATACACCTTGGAGAAGAATGGTAGGACACACATGTTGTCTCCAATAGAGGAGAATAAAGTGAAAGAGGAAGCCAGCACAAGCATACTTCTCATGAGTGGGAAGTAACTCCTGAAAGAATTCAAGAAAGAATAGGAGATGCAGTTTGTTGTGGTGAGGAAGCCCAGATTTATCCTTAATGGATGATTTGCCTAAAGAAATTCAGTAATTGTTGGATAATTTAGTTGACATAGTGGTGGATTAGCTACCTAAGTCATTGCCAACCATCAAAAGTACCAGCTACCATATTGACTTGATACCAGGAGAAATCCTTCCGAACAAAGCAGCATACAGATTGACACCTCAAGAGAATGATGAAGTGAAGAACCAAGTCCAAGAACTGTTAGACAAGGTTTTGGTCAGAGAAATCGTGAGTCCATGCGCAGTACCAACTGTGTTGAGTCCAAAGAAAGATGGAGGATGGAGAATGTGTACAGACTCAAGAGCCATAAACAAGATCACCATCAGGTATAGATTCCCTTTACCAAGAATGGATGATTTAATGGATTTTTTAAGTGGAGCTAATTTATTTTCTAAAATAGATTTGAAAAGTGGATATCACCAGATTTGAATGAGAGAAGGTGATGAGTGGAAAAAAACCTTTAAGACAAATGAAGGTTTGTATGAGTGGCTTGTTATGTAATTTGGCTTAACAAATGCCCCGAGTACTTTTATGAGGTTGATGAATGAAATACTAAAATATTTCATTGGCAAGTTTGTGGTTGTGTATCTAGATGATATATTGATCTTTAGCAGGACTAAAGATGAGCATTTTATGCACCTAACGTTGGTGATGAGAAGACTACAATAGGAGAAGTTGTTGATAAATCTAAAGAAGTCCTCTTTTATGAAGACAGAACTCATTTACTTGGGTTTTGTGATCTTTTCTAATGAACTGAAGATGGATCTGGAGAAGGTGAAAGCAATCAAAAAATGGTTGTCACCAAGGATCATGTTTGAAGTAAGGAACTTCCACGGATTAGCAAGCTTCTATAGGAATTTCATCATAGAATTCAGTGGAATTTTTGTGCCAATGATGGATACAGCAAAGAAGAAGCACAAGTCTTTTAAATGGATAGAGGAAGATGAGAGGAGATTCAATATAGTGAAGGAGAAAATAACAGAATGACCAATTCTGGTCTTGCCGAATTTTGAAAAGACATTTCAGGTGAGATGTGATGCAAGTGGAGTTGCAATTGGAGCAGTTTTGAGCCGGGATAATAGACTTGTTGCCTATTTTAGTGAGAAACTGAATGAGACCAAGAGAAAATACTCTGCGTATGATAAGGAGTTTTATTCCATAATTCAAGCCTTGAAGAAGTGGAGACATTACCTTGTCCCACAGGAATTTGTCTTGTATAGCGATAACCAGGCTTTACAATTCATAACCAGACAAGAAAAATTGAATCAGAGGCATGCAAAATGGGTTGAGTTTATGCAAAATTTTACTTTTGTCATAAAAAAAATTGTTGGGAATGCTAACAAGGTTGTTGATGAATTAAGCAGGAGATGCTTGATTCTGTAGGAATTTCAGGTGAAGACCTTGGGGTTTGAACACCTTAAGGACATGTATTGTGATGATACAGATTTCAAGGAAGCATATGAAGCATGTGCAAAGCTTGTGCTGAGAGACAGAAGCTAGTGGACAGAGTATATTATTAAAGAGGGATTGTTTTTCAATGGAAATCAGTTGTGCATACCAAAATGCTCAATGAGGGATAACCTTTTGAGGGAAAATGATAGTGGAGTATTGGCTAGACATTTCAACCATGATAAAACATTTGGACAGTTGAGCAGTTCATACTATTGGCCAGGTATGAGAACGTAAGTGATCAAGTTTGTGAAGAGATGTAGAATATGCCAACATGCAAAAGGAAAATGACAAAACATTGGATTTTATCAACCATTGCCAATACCAGAGAGGCCTTGGGATGGAATAAGCATGGATTTTGTGTTGGGACTGCCAACGATGCAAAGAGGATTTGATTCCATATTTGTGGTGGTGTATAGGTTTTCAAAGATGACAAACTTTATCCCATGCCATAAGACCATTGATGCAACGCATGTTGCAAATCTATTTTTCAAGGAGGTTCTAAGACTTCACAGCCTACCTAGAAGCATTGTCTCAGAAAAAGACACAAAATTTGTTGATCACTTTTGGAGAAAATTATGGAAGAAGTTCGGGACAGATTTGTCCTTCATCTCAGCTTATCACCCTCAAACGGATGGACAGACTAGGGTGGTAAGTAGAACTTTGGGAAACTTGTTGAGGAGTCTGGTTACGGAACACCACAACTAGTGGGATCAGATTTTGCCACAAGTAGAATTTGCATACAATGACTCACCAAACAGGAGCACTGGAAAAATCCCATTCTGAATATTGTATGGAATGCAACCCAGGGGAGTATCTGAGTTGAGAGACTTGGAACTGAGTGATATCAGGAGTGTTGGAGCATAATATTTTGCTGTAGAAATGCAAAATCTCCATAGTTAGATCAGAGAATAGTTGCAGAGTTCTAACCAAGAGTACAAGTGCAGAGCTAATCAACATCGCAGAGAACTTCAATTTGACGTAGGAGATTAGGTTCTGGCACATCTCTGGAAAGAAAGGCTCCCTAGGGGAACATATAACAAGTTAAAAATGAAGAAAATAGGACCATGTAAGATCTTGAGGAAGTTTGATGCAAACGTCTATGAGATTGAGCTGCCAGATGATGTGGGCATATCGCCCATATTCAATGTTTCAAACCTGTATCCTTACAGGAAAGATGATAGAGAGGGATCGGAAGATCGAGAGAAGGTCCAGTGGGAGAAACAAATGCCTATAGCAGAAAAACTACAGATGGAGAAGATTGTTGATTAGAGGATTGGAAAAAAGACTAGGACTAAGACCTATTTTGAATATCTGGTCAAGTGAAAGGGACACCCAATAGAAGATGTCAGTCGGGAAAATGAAGTTTTTATATAGAAGAATGGAAAGTCGGTACAAGAGCTCATGGACAGGAGTCCATGAATTTATGTCAAGGGGAGTATGATGCAGGAGCATCGTTGGCAAGCACACGGATTAGGACCTATCAGCGTATGGGAGTCTATTCGAAATCTCAACGCTGGCAGTTGTAGCAAACATTTTGAAGTACGCCTTAACTCAGTGCTGAAAAAACCTTTTGAGGCACGCTTGATCAATCGTGAACGAAGTAGGAAGTTCCACTCTGGCTCTAGAATGTGACTGGACTAAAATAGTCATAGGTTAGTTTGTGATGTAGATATGTAGCCAGGGGAAACCCTAAGAACCCTATGAGATAAATAGAGATTTTGTACGCCAAAATGAGGCTGGCTGCAGGGTAGATAGTTGCAAGTTAGTAGGATATTTCTGAGTTTTTCATTTTTTGTTTTGACTTCAGTTGTAGCCATTTTCACTTATGAATATAATGGAGGAAAATTGATCTAATGCATGGTGTGGACATTGTTTTTCAATTCTTTGTTATTGCGATTTCATGAATGAATGAATTTCATTATGAATAGATAGAACTGTGAATGTTAGGATAAGTTTCAATTGTTTCCCTTCTATCGATTGGTGCAAGGTGTGCACACAGAACGCAAGGAGTTCATTAACGATATATGTTTCGATTCAGAAGCTCAGAAGAGATAACACGAAACTTTCCCTTTGCAAGGAGTGCAAAGTGACTGGTGCAAGGTGTGCACAGTCGTTCGCAAGAAATTGAACCTTGTGTTAAGTTTTGGTGCAAGGAGTGCACAGATCCGATATTTGACTAAGCGTCAAAGGGACTTAGTAAGAAGTCAAAGACCTAGAAAAGGAGAATTCCAGAAGGGCGAGACGAATTTCTCTTCGAGAAACTATTTGGATATGTGTTATCGAAATCCCTGAGATGCAAGGAGTTCCTGAGAAGTCGAAGTCTTCACGTGACCAAGCTTAGGAGGAATAACACATTTCATAAGTGTTAACGAGATTGAAGAAATGGACTCGCAGGAAGGAAAAAGGTTGAAGCCTTGGAATCCTTCGAAAATCTTCTAAGTCTAAAGAAAGTGTAAGCTTAGGGTGAAATATCTGGATTGTTCGGTTAGTGTCCAGACAATGAGGAGAAATCACAGAGGGGGAAAGACCTCAGCCGTTCAGGCTGAGTGTAAAGGAATTGTAACCACCTAATCAGGGTAAAGTGCATTAATGATAATCCCTGAAAGTATACAAGAGGAGCAGGGTTGTGAAAGTTCTGAAATCATCAGAACCATCCATCAAGGGGGACACATGGCAAGAGATTAGCGTTTCATTGATTCACGAATCAAAGAAGTCAAAGGCAGAGTTATAAGAACTCGTGAATCTCGAAATCATGATTTTGATCACAGTCGTTGATCAGAGGAGGGAGCTAAACCGTAGATCTAGTCTTGTCGAGATTTTGCAACTCGAGATATCGGGAGTAGGAGTTCTAGGAACTCAAGAAAACTGAGTTCCCGATTTGATCTAAGTCATCGGATCAAGCAGAGATATGGACCGTTGGCTGCCTAGGGAAATATCAGGAGTTCAGATATCGTGAGAAGGGAGGTAAGCAATCCTCCAACTTCGCGAAACGTGAAGTCCTGATAGGCGAAAAGGAGATCAGGACTGCTGGATTGTGGGGATTGTGGACCTTTAATTTGGTGCTTTGAAATATCGGTATTTTAGGATTTCGGAGGTTGGGAGAGTCGGGGTGACTCACATGCAAAGACCCGATATGAAAAGTCATGACGTGCCTTTTTATCAGGTGAGTGGTCACAGACATTTTCACGTAAAGGAAAGGGCTTAGACAGAGAAGAGCTAGCGTCCATTTCGCATTGAGGTTTGAACAACGCTCAGGAGAGGACCCGCGGGTCTCATACGACCTACATCTTGGGAGAAAGGACCTGTGTAAGTGGGTTTGGGGTCTAGCAGAGACCCTGAGAGTCAATCAGACTCAATTTATTGATCGATCCTAGACCGAGAGGTCTCGCAACCCTTAGGAGAGAAGGGGGATCTGCATCACTTCAACTCTATCTTCATCTCTTGCAAGTCTCCATACTCCCGCAAAAAAATCCTAGATCTATGTCATGGTCTGTTCATCCCAATAATCCCCTATAGAATCCAACCTAGGATTCTCCTCACTCCCAATGTTCATCTTCCACAAATTTAGAGGTTGAGAATATAAACTACTAGAATTACATGATAGAGTGTCCTTAATTTCTCTAGTTCCTACAAACTCCTTAAAGGTCAAATTTCTACGTTCTTGCAAGTCTTCAGAATCTTTAGGATCCTTGTAGACCTTGCTATAAACCATAGGTATTATTGTAAAGGAAGGTTAAAAACTATATTGAAGTAGATATTGATGTTGAGGACATACTATGGGTGAGTACTTGGGCTTGAATTCATCAGTAAATAGCAATTATTTTATTTTTTGTAGTACAGTTGTGATTTCTGAAGACTTACCAGAAAAGGAGAAATCATGAAAGAATTGTTCTTGTAGTATCTTCCAACATGATTTTTTTCTTCTGGTCTCTTCATGCACATACCAAGATTTTGGAATGGTTCCTAGAGAATGAAAGAAATTGTGTACCCAAAACTGAGAAGTAAGTTGCACAAATTTCCATACCTTAAGACAATGCTCAATGTGCTCAACTAAATTAGATAAAACATCATATGTCTCCAATGTTAACATTTGACTCTTCATCTTTCGATCTCAATTTGATTGGTTGACTTGTGATGGAAGAAGGAAGCGATGTTGTATGGAAAGTCTAACCTCATCCTAAGATTAAAGAGTTCCTTTATGGGGTAGCCCACCATCTAGCTGGGGAATATCTCAAAGTTATGTCAAGTGTTGGAATTCTCTACTATGTCACAATCCTATCATCCATATTAATGAGAAAATTGTATAGATCATATGTTCCATCATGTGTTCGAAAATCACATATCTCAACCCGAATCCACCTTATTGATCTAGTAGTTGTGCAACGTCTTGAAAATTTCTCATACCCACCTTGCTTCCTATTATAGTGCAAGTTGTAGGTTGGGAAAATCCCGACCCAACCACTGAACAAATGCTACAACTTGGGAATCCTACACCCAATGTCACCTTGATGTAGGTCCCACACTTTAAGGGTAACTAGGTCACTCTAGGGAGGCGATCTCAGTGACCCTTGGGGGATTGAGATGGAGATGAATATGGATGTAAATGAAGCCCCTATAGGTCAAGTCTAAGTGGATTGAAAAGTGGAAAGATATGCCTTGCAAGTCAAGTAATTTATGCCCCTCGGGTATAATACTTCTTTGGATGATTGTACCTTTGCGAGACACAAGAAAATACACTTTACAATGATAGATGTTAGTTGGATCAACAAGTTAATATTGATTCCCTAATGTGTAGCAGTAGATATCAGTTTAATAAAACATTCAAAATCAGCAATATACATATCTATAATAGTTAGATAAATCAACATCAAACTTAGCAATAAATATAGGCTGAAAATTGGCACTTTAGAAGCAAGAAAAGATGGTTGTTGTAAACAAGTATTTTCTACAGAAAATTGCAGCCTTATGGTTGTATAATTTAGTGACATGCAACAGAAAAATTAACCATGAAGAAGTGCCAAGAAGTAGCCCAAAAAGTGTGCCCTAGTTAGTAGACTAGGTGAGTGAAGTTAGAAAGATAGTATAGGGTTAGTTTAGGAGTTATGAGAGTGTTAGTAGCTAGGATTATGCAGCCCTAATGGCTTTAGGTTAAATTTTGTAACAGAAATTAGAGCTTTGGGAGAAAGAGGACACCCTAGTGGGGCAAAACTCCTCTCAATGAGGAAAATCAACTTCAATCAAGAGAACTTTCAAAAAGTCAAAAATCACATTTCCCAAGGCAAAGATTTTATATCTCCAATACAAAAGAGAGTATGAATAGTTCTTTTACTATTGGGTTAATGGAGTCAAAAGGAGTTTAGAGAAGATACCTCCTTAGGGGTGTAATCCATTTTACTTCCCAAGGCAATTTTCTCTAGGCTAGGATTTGAACTAAGAGGGTGTATGCCCTTATACTTCTCTTAGCAAACCCTTGTTAAAACAATAAGATGAAGCATAAAGTGATGAATCCTAAGGTGGGGTTGTATGCCCTTATACTTCTCACCTAGTTCCTAGCACAATAACCTTGAATTGAAACAAATAATAGAAAGAAAGTAAAAACCATACCAATTCAAGGAAAAATGCCAAGATAATCCACCACAATAGAAATAGAAAAGCCTTTCAAGGCTAGCGCATCACTTCTTCCATCAACCATTCATAAGAATATCCATACACAAGTGCACAAGATATAGAAAATCCAAGAGGGCCAAAAATTTCAGACCAAGTCTCTCACAAGAGGGAAAGTTATGATCAAAATGAGATCTTATGATCTCTATTTATACTAAAAGTAGCTAACATAGTTTTTCCACAAATTAAGGAGTAAAACACAATATTAGGGGTACACAAACCTAATCTTTCCCCCATTAACAAATTAATGTTAAACAATTCACTTAAAATTTCTCTTTTTTGCACAAATTAAACCCTAATTTAGGAGGATGTCACCCCTTTAGGGGACGTTTTGCCACATCGAGGAAATCATTGGTGTTGGAGAAGCATGGATGGGCCTCCAAAGTCCATGTGTCAAGCATCTAGTCACTCATATTATGTAAAAATACCTTCTTCTCCTCAAAAAAATCCATGTGTCAAAGAGTGGCACCTCACCACAATTCCCTAGCCCCCAAGATCATGACGTCAAGCTCAAAAGTGGAACGTTTTTCCCCTACTGGAAAAATCATTTGGAAAGTAAGGGGTGGTCTAGGTAATTCAATTAATCATCAAATTTTTCCAAGTCTGATCTCTCTCATCTGGCATGCGGGCCCTTGGCATCCAACCCTATGGAAGCCCAAGCTAGGCTTGTTCTCCCAAAATTGTCCACCAACTAGGTCTTGCAAAGACAAATGAACACACCCTCCAAGGATCTCAAGTCATAACATCATCATTAGTGAATCCAATCAATAAATAATACATCGAAGCATGTGCATAAAAGATCACTATATCAAATAATTAACAGCTCAAATACAATATGAGACTTGTCAAGCTTAAATATGGGAGGGTTGACGAGGTGTCCTATTGGGTAGATATTTCCCTAGGTCAAGGAGAGCTTCCAAGACGTCCCTCTCTAATCCATGTAAATTGTATGAGGGGTATGGGGTCAATATTGAATGGGCATAGGGCTCATGACATACAATGGGTCATATTGTCTCATTCATGGGTGCCTTTGTAGAGGGTGTGTGGTACCTTCGTCTGCAATGCACTTTTTCCAAGCTCATCAATTGTCTTTTATCTTTCTTTCTTTATATTTTCTTTCATAATATCATAAGGAGATATTGAAGGTCACTTCCTTCGTATGGTGACCAGGTGATGGAAATTTCACCCACAAACACCTAATGGAAATGAGAAGGTTGGCTCATGATGATACCTCCTTTCTCTCATCCATGCAACTAATAGCCATTTCCCTGGTTTGGTGACTAGATGATGACAATGTCATACCACTAGATATCCATGGATGTGATAGATCGACTTGTGATGAGACCTCCTATCCTTAAACTAACCTTTTAATCATTTCTTTATTATATTTTGGGTCCCCTTTATTCAAAGATAATTGTTTCACTTATTTCTTGGGTGATCCTTGGGAAAGTCATCTGGAAGGTTTATATGAGGATTTTATCTTTCACCCAACACCAACGCCTATGTGCCTTTATCCCCTTCTTCCCATACAATGAGGGACAACCCCTTGTTGGGTCAATATACCCTAAAATCCCATTAGAAAAGGAAATGAAGGGGAATAATGATGGAAATTGGTAAGTATGGTCACAAACAGTACGATGGCTCATTAAGGGAGTTCCCAGTAGCAAACCCATCCCCAAGGAAAACCACTTACTAGGGAACAATGTAAACCACCAAGGTGAAGCAAGGAAAAAGGAAAAATGTCCAAGCACATATCATGAAATCTAGATCAATCTAAGATAACATAATCAAATGGATTAAGTATTGAAATGATGGTCACCATAATACTGACTTGTACCTCATAGAGCAAGGCCCACTGCCTTCTGAAAGAAATTTGGTGTGGTGGATGCCATCTACAAACATGTAACCATCTGTGGTGGTGAGTGGGTTTTCCATATATGCAAAGGGTATTTATGGTCATGTAATCTCTCGACACTCCATATCTACAACCTGAGGGCCTCAAGACATAATCTCCTTAGTTATCCACAAAATGAGAATAACATATGGCAAATACTTGGTGACATGTGCTCCGTCATAGAGTGCATGAGAACTGAAACATCTCCTGATAGACCTGTGCCTACAAGGAAACATCAAATTATCAAGTGCAGGATGGTCTACTCATCCTTGTTCTCATATGATCATAATCAAAACCAACTATGCTAGAAAAAATAAATTTTGACATTTTTTCAAAAATTCTAAACTAAGCATGAAATCAATTATGAAAGTAAATAAAAATTAAAATGAGATGCATATAAAATAACATGAGCAATCAATATGAAAATGTAGGGAAAAAAATATGACTTACCTACTTACCCGGGGCCTTGGGGCCCTGAAGATCACATGTTAGATTATTTCAAGTGAAGTCATACAACCAATGCAACCATTTGATCATCTCATCAAAGTATCTCCCTCTGTGCTTAATCATGAAATAGAACAAAGATAATTTAAGCACATAATAATCATGAGTATAAACATATATATAATCGATCATGAAATAAAACTCATGAAGATGGGTAGGAGGGAGGAAATCATATTGGAAAGAGAAACCAGCAGCCCAATCATCCTGCCTGAAAGTGTATCCACAAGACTGATCAATCCATCTATGAAGGGGGCTACTATATGTAGACGAAGGCTCATATTCATCCACACACAAAGACTCACTACTTGTCAAGGACTGAGAGGAAATGAAAGATCAAAATAATATTGCATGGTCTCTTGGGGAAGAGGGTAAGAGGTAAGGAATAGTCTCATGTGTAGAAAAACACTGTCTCTTCCCTTATGAATCTCCATGGAAATATCCAAGATGAAAATACTTTTTCTTTGAAGAATGAACCTATGACTGCTATGAGGTGGCCACGTCTTCGTATTCCTCAAAATATGAGCACAATAGTTGGAAGTCCTCATAAAATTAATGTGCATCCTCAAAAGGGTATGTACTAAGGGATGACTGAAGATCACTCTAAGTATGTTGTGACAAGTCATCCTCGAAGGGGAGGAACAAATTTGTAACTATATCATCACCAGGTAGCCAAACATTTGAATCATATACGTATGAGGACCACTCCTCTGATGATGAAAGCTCCTCTGCCTGAGAGATACCCTCAATGTCATAAATGGGGTCTCTATCAAAATTGAGATAACTAAGATCCCATCTATGTCTACCAGTCTGTATGAAAGTGTCTATAGGCTCATCAACCATATCGAAGGGTACTTTCATAAGTCCATTAGTATGACTGAAAATTACCATATTTTTGTCTTTGTGCATAGGAGGAGCAGAGGCATGGACATCTTCAACTAAACCTCCATCATCAAGACTGATCGCTTCTTCAACATTAGGAGGAAAACAAGGTTGGAAAACCTCACCTTCATCAAACGGGATCAACGATAGTGATGCCTCAACATGTTTTTCTTTATCATAACTCTTCCTTCTTTTTATAGACAAGGCCCTCCATCACCTCTTCATCACAAGAGGCTTGATTCTGAGTGCATAGTTCTTTGCTTTATTTTCTTCAAGGGGATCTGTCATATCCAAAGTTTCCTCCGACACTTCTTCATTTTCAAGGTCATGGAATAAAGAATAATCAAGGTCTTCGAAAGGTTCACAAATCATTGTGTTCTCTTCTTGATCACTTTCTTCATATGTCTATTCTTCAAATACTTCTTCATTGCCAAGGGTAGGAAATAATTATTGTATGTGATTCATCATTTCCTCATAAACTTTATTGGAAGCCTTTTCCTTTTCCATCTGTAAAATCTCCTTCTTCGAGGCATAACAATTTCTGAACTCCTGAAAGTGCACTTTAGTTTATTCATTGGCACTTGGAGAAAAAGGTAGGATTTATCATGTTTTAGGCATCTTTGCGTGAACTCCCGAAAGTATATTATGGGACTATTCTTTCCAGTAGCTCGACACATTTTATCTACTTCATTGGCATTCAATTGAAACTTGCCTCGAAATTTCATTGGTATCTAGTGGGAGACATAATGTTTGAGAACTATTGTTACACATTATTTTGGTCACCCCTGTGATCCATCGACAACATGTATTCATGTTCCCAAAAAGAGTCTTTCTTCATGAGGAAAGTGACTGACTTTGTCTTCTCAAAAACCTTATTAAGGAAGGTCATCGCATGTTGCACTATAAACATGGTGTGACGATGCCTGGTCATCTCCCTCTGCTCTAAAGTTGGGATGTGACATCTCTGCATGTTGCTATATAGCTAGGGTGCGGTGATGTCAAAATACTAAGAAAAGGACAAGTTTCACGAAATTTCTAGAAGGGGATATTCTATGAGGTGAGGTGGCATCCGTATGGTTGGGATCTTACTCACTTCCCTAATTTGGTGGGATCATCCTAATATCTTCAACCATCTCTCCCTCACATTATAAAAAGAGGGATTTCTCATGGAAAAGGCTAAGGTTAATTAAGGTTGAATAGGCTAAGAATTGGATGAGGAATTCTACTTCAGTTCATACTTGAGGGCTTCATTCCAGTTCATCAAGTCATTGTGGATATTATTCATTCAAGGTTGGAGAAAGTGTGTGTGTTGGAGAAAAGGGTCATCAAGAGGGGACCTTGCTACATCAAGGCTTTGGTTGTAATATCCACTTTCATTTTAATATGATGCAGTGATATGTTTCTTGCCCATAAAACTTGTTTTGTTTTATTGTATGATTCCTTGATAACATGTATAGGTTCTCATTGAGTATATTATATTTCTTTCACTTTGATTGGCTTGTGTTCCCTTGCAGATTCAATATCACAAGAGCATCGGGGTGGAGCTAGGATGACAATGGCAAGAGGAAGCGATATTTAAACGGTATGTTTCCCATCTCTTGTTAAATAGTAAACTCAATGGTTAGAGCTTAGGGAAAGCATCATATTTTGTTATGTTTTGTTCTAGATCTAGGTGGATCTAGGGAGATCTATTTATGTCTGCATTTACCGATAAGTTCCATAACAAAATTTGCGACCATACTGGGGATACGACTTCCTTTTGTTTTTTTGCTTCCCATTTTCCTTTAGCCTGCCTTCCTCTAATAAATTTCATTCTCTGAGTATGTGGGTGATCCAGATGGAATCCATGGGTCTAGAAGTTCCATTAGATTTTTTTTCTTTCTTCTGATTTTTCCTCATTTACAGAGATCATTGCATTGTGTCTCATTGACAGCCTGCGACGATCCTTAGACATCGCACTCTTATTGGTCAATCCAGTGCAACGAAGTCGCACTGTGCTCTGCTAGTAGACTGTGATGACCTTTTCTCATCACACTGTGTCCCATACCTAGCCTGCAACAACTCCTATAAATTTTGTTGGAGTGAGTCAATTTCTCTTGTTCCCTCCCAGTTTTCTCTTAGTTTCCTGAGGTGACTTCTAATGCCCATGTTTTATTGATCTCATGAGTTTAAATCTTGCGTGTGATTGGTTTTCAGTGATTGAAAGTCTTTCATAGTGATTTTGCAAGTTTTTTGGATTTTGATAATTGTGACAAGGATATAATCTCAGATCTTGATATGGGTGCTTGTTTGACAAAGGGTCTTTGGTTTGTATGAAGTTTTGAATTCATTTTACTTTCCAGATTGTTATTTAATTGGGAAATACTTTTTTCTTACATATGTCAAAAGGTTTTCTTGTCTTTTTTATTTTTGTTTGTATTGCGAATTTGATTTGGGAATTGTGTTGAGAATGTCATGATTTTATTGGATTACATTTTCCTTTTGTCATTACATCTCTGACTTTGTTTTGAAAGGGGAGAACCAAATTTGTTTATTCTTTTAGTAATCTCTTATAAGAAAATTCTTACATTCGAAATATTTGTTAAAGAAAATAATTGGAAAATTTTGTAGTTCATGATTATTTGGAATTGTGTTCATTCAAAATTAAGAAATTGCAATTCGTAGCTTGTTGTACTTCAAAAGAATACCTTCTCCCTACTGTAATTAGAGTTCATTGAATTGAAAATTGCACATTCATCTCTTATTTTATTTTCTTGGGTCAAGGTCACAACTTCATCAGTTTCATTTTCATCTCCCTTTTGAGTAAACAATGGCCTCTAAAATACAGTGTAAATTTAAAATTTATTAGTAACTTTTATTTTCTAGGGATCTTTTTCACCAACATTATCTAGGATAGATATTTGGAATAGTTTGTAAGGCACACTCTCCAAATAATCAAAACACACAATAGTATCTTGTGATAGGGAGAGTTCAAATCCAATTGTTTCATTTTGTCATGGGAAGCCCTTCTCACAAAAGGGTCAAACCTGAGGTCGCATTGAGACTAGAAGAGTTACTCGCCCTGCTTTGTTGGTATTAGTGTAGAGATTGTGCATATTATTGGGTGCCACTTGAAGGTATACCCACAATTATGAGTGGAAGCCTTTCGATTTGATGCTAGATACCCTACCTTTGCACTTGGATCAGAGATTCGATTGTTTCCCCATGAATCATTGTTGTATTTGGTAACCTTAGTAGCCTATCTCTCTAGGGTATTTACACGAGGTGATTGTGGAGGGGAAAGTCTTCACAGTACCTAGAATCGACGTTGGCCAAAATCACTTGGGATCCTTGGAGGGTATACCCACGATTATGTGTGGGAGCTTGCACTAGGGTGTAAGTCCATTAAGAAAGTCATCAACGTAACTTTTCCACCCACTTTATCCCATCCCCTTCTTTTCTTGATTTTGCGACATTGGATTTCATCACCAACTAGTAACTTCAAAATAAGAAGGTTTGTTTTCTTGATTTGATTCCTAGATTTTATTAGTGAGTGTTGTTTGTTTTCTCTAGTTGGCCATAGATTTTTTTCATTCTTTACTTGGTTCAGCCAACATCGGCCTTATCCATTCACATAGGATGCAAGGGATTCCCCTGGAAGATCTGGAAGGTTATCTCCCTTTGCTTCCTAACTCACCAGAAGGCTCTCCCAAGGGAGTAGTCAATAATCAAGTAGCTTCTAAAGTTCGAAGCACACACTCTTTGGAAGCATTTCGAATTGTTTCAGATTCCTTAGAGGCTTTCCAACTCCCCCCAAATATGTTATTGAGTATTAGACAAGATGCACATTTTCTCTGGATGAATTCATCAGGAGAAATTGTTGTTATTGAAAGTACTGGAGTACCTACTGGACCTAATGCAGGATCTGGAGTAGAGGATCTACTTTTCCACAGTGAATCATTTAGGACCCCGACTCACACTTTTGGAACTTCTAATCCTAGTTCCACCCCTTTGACAGTACGTGATATTTATGGAAACCTAGGAGTGAGTCCTGATCAACCTATGGAATCACAGATGCATGAGACATGTTAGCTATACGGTACCTTTATACCATTTTACTAGTACTACCAATAGTGTCATCATCGTTCCAGACCAATTTTTGGTTGGTTCTCACTCGATTCTTCCTCTCCAGATGACCCATTCTATGGTGGTCCCACAAGCCACCACAGTTTCTACCGGGAATGTGCTTATCACCCAAGCTCGTATTGGGACACCACTTTCATCTAGACCAAATCCATCACTCCCTTGGGTACAGAGATTTGAATACTTCCATTGCTATCCCTCCCAGGTTCCATCTAGAGGTTCTGGAATTTTTGTTCCTCCTAGGTGCAATTATGCGACTCAATTCGTTCCCACACCTACCCAGGTTCTATCTGGAGGGCCTTACGTTCCTCCTCCACCTTTGTTAGGAGGATCTCATCATCTCGACCCTAGTGGCTCCAATATAGTTGTTCGAAATTATGCGTTCAATACTCACACATTTTCTTCCCAAAACTACAGTATTGTAGAAGACCTTGCACAAGCACCTTATGCAATGTCAGCTCTCGAAGTCCTTCAAAGTTGTCCTGCTCAACAGAAGGAACTTTTAAAGGATATCAGTAGAATTGATCCAACTGATACTAATTTAATAATCTTTGACTTTGAAGATCACATTCCAAGGCTTCCTCCTCAGTTATCATTTCAGATCCAAGTTGTTGTCGAAAACAAGAATATATGTACAATCGTTATTGATGAAGGAGCCTCGACTTGAGTTATGTTCGTTATTTGTTGGAAAGTTATTGGCTCTCCTGCCCTCACCGAATCACACAATACACTTAAGGCCTTCAATGGTACAGGTTTTAAAACTTACGGTGTTCTTCCTTCGTTGTATATTACATTAGAAGGTAAATCAGTCAATGTAGAAGTTGAGGTCTTTGATGCACCTCTCGAATATAATATTTTTCTTGGTCGTAACTGGAACGATTCCATGCACATAGTTGTGTCTACCCTTTTCCGTGTGATATGTTTCCCGCACCAAGGAAAGGTCGTTATTGTCAACCAAATGGCCTTCTTTAATTTTGATTCTCGTACTAGCAACATTCCTTTTATCTCGAAGACACCTCCCGATTATGAGAATGTCAGCATGGATCTTTTGAAATATTCAACTTTGATGGGTACATTTCCAATCCCACCACCCGATATTCCTTCTCCTTTTGTTTCTTCGATTAATATGATCTCCACCACTATTCGTGAAACCCCTGAGTCATATGACCCCTAGATAGTACCTAACCCTGGTGATTGTCTTCGTTATGATGAAAAAATGCCTTTAAGTCTGGTTGAATTTTCTTATCAAGTTATTCAATCAATAACTCCCTCTCCTCCTTCTCTATGTGATTCGTCTCCTGATCCATTTCACATGATCTTTCCTACTGATGAGATGATCGTTTCAGTCATGTCTATGGAAGATACTCCATGGGACGATGGACATGATAGTTCTATCCTCTTCCTAGAACGCGACACCATAGAGAGTTACCAACGGATTTCAAATATGTCGACCGTTGTTGTTATTTATTCCATTCCTGAGTCAACACATGATGTTTTGTACGAAGGGAAATTGAGTAACATTTCACCTACCATTCTTCTTGACATATAAATTAAACCCGGAGTCATGGAAAATGTTCATATTGGTGCCTCATGTTCTATTGATGAGGTTTGCACCTATAAATCCCTTTTCCAAGAATTTTGTGAGGTATTTGCATGGAGTTATGAAGAAATGTTAGGTATTGATCTCAATATCGTTGTGCATTAAATTAAGACATACCCAGATGCTAAACCCGTTCGGTAGATACTTCGCACAATCCTTCCACATAAGGTCGATGTTATCAAGCTTGAAGTTGAAAAAATTCTTAAATCTGGCTTTTTCTATCACGTGGCTTTGATTGATTAGGTATCCAATCTAGTTCCGGTAAATAATAAACAAGGTACCATCCACGTTTGTGTAGATTATAGGGACATAAATAAGGCTTGTCCTAAGGACAATTACCTGACTCCTTTTGTTGACCATATCATTGACGACTGTGATGGGAGTGAAATCTTCTCCTTGATGGACGGTTTCTCTGGCTATAATAAAATTAATATTTTACCAACGGATCAACACAAGACTGCTTTTATTTTCCCTTGGGGAACCTTTTCCTATCGGAAATTACCCGTTGATCTCAAGAATGTTGGTGTGACCTTTCAATGAGCTATATCTTACGCCTTCCATGATATTAAGCACATTGTGAAACCCTATATTAATGATCTCCCGGCGCATTCCATGCATCGTCAAGATCACCCGACACATTTAAGGGCCATTTTTGTACATTGTGGTTATTATCGTATCCGTTTGAACCCATACAAATGTGTTTTTTTTGTGGAATCTGATCGAATTCTTGGTTTTATCATGTCGATACATGGGATTTGAGTAGACCCCTTGAAGGTTGAGGCTATCCTTGATCTACCTCCTCCTTCCACACTACGCCTGCTCCAAAGTTTGCAGGGGAAGGAAAAACATTTATGTCGATTCATCCCTAATTATGTTGAACTGATGAAACGATTCACTCGACTACTCAAGAAAGGTTACGAGTTTGTATGGCACGATACTGCAAACAAAGCCTTCGAAGCTTTGAAACTTTCCTTACCCCTACACCATTCTTTTTCCCCCTGACTATAGTCGGGATCACTTCCTCTACTTAGCTGCTTCAAACTCTACCATTGCTATGGTATTATCACAAGAGGATGATTTGCATGATGAACATGTGATATACTATTTTATTCAGAGTCTCATGACTACCGAAACAAAATACCTACATGTGGAGAAACTGGCCTTGGCAGCTGTTCAATTTGTTCAACGTTTTCGTCATTATATCTTATTACGCAGAACCATCGTTATTTCCAATTGCAACCCCATGAAACATATCCTTACTTGAAAATTTCTTGGGGGAAAGTACTCCAAATGGATAGTGATTCTCTAGGAGTTTGACTTGGAATTTGAATGCGCCAAGTCAAAGAAATCTTTGGTTTTCTCCAAATTGATATGTGACCTTCCCTCCACTAAGACATAAAATGTGGTAGAGGATTCCTTACCTGACGAATCCCTTTTTATGATTCGTTATGATGACATATGGTATGAATATATCATCATCTATCTCCAAAATCAAAATTTCCATCCTGATCTATCTAGTATATATCATCATTGTATACGGTATCAATCCCCATCAATACATCATCCTCGGTGATACCCTTTACCGTTGTGGTATTGATTATATATTTCAATGATATCTCACTTAGGATGAAGATGAGAAAGCTTTGAATGACTATTACTCCAGAGCATGTGGAATTCATATGTCTGGATATGCCACTACCCAAAATATCTTACGAGCGGGTTATTTTTTGCCTTCTTTGTTTAAAGACTGCATTACTATTGTCCAGAAATTCCATGCTTTCCAAACTTATAATAAAAAGATAAGATCTCATCCTACTCCCTTACATCTTGTAGTTTCCGTTGGTCCATTTTCCAAATGGGGCATTGACTTCATGACATGTAACCCTCACTCAGCTGGGGGGCATGTATACATCATTGTAGTTGTGGATTATTTCACTAAATGGGTTGAGGCGATGCCTACATTTGATAACACTGGGAAAACTGTAGCATTTTTCATATGCAATCATATCATCACTCGGTTTGGTGTCCCTAAATCCATCGTTACTGATCACGGTAGTCATTTTCAGAATTTTGTGATGTCTGAACTTACTAAAAAATTGGGTCTTTGCCATGAAAACTCAACCCCCTATTACCCACAATCCAATGGCCAAGTTGAAGCAATTAACAAAGTTATCACTACCATGCTTTGGTGGATGATAGGAATTCATAATAAAAGTTGGCACACAATGTTGTTCTCAGCATTATGGGCCTATAGGACATCTATTAAGTCTGCCATGGGATTCCAGTTAGTTTATGGTATCGAAGCTATTTTTTTGATTGAATGTAAGATACCATCTTTGAAACTAGTCATTGAACTTCTCCCTAACACCTATGCTGAAGAGGAGAATATTTTATATTTGATGCAATTAGAAGAAACCCATTGTGATGTCACCTTAGTTATTGAAACTCAGAGAAAACATGTCAAATCCCAATATGAAAAGCATGTCAAGCCACATTTTTTTTTTACAGTGATCTAGTTCTTCTTTACGAGCAAGATCATGATTTGCTAGGGGTCGATAAATTCAAGCCCATGTGGTGGGGTCCTTACATTTTCAAATGAGTGTTGGAGAAGGGAGATTATGATATGGTTGATTATGATGGAATCCCTTTGAGTGAACCCAGAAATGGGATTTACTTAAAGAAGTACTATGCTTAAGTTATTTTCGCATGATGAGTGCTTGTACTTTTAGTGTATCATACATCTTGTGTGATTTTTCGTTGTTTGGTTTCAACCTTCAGTTGCTTACCTTTCATTGTGCTTGGTTTCCAAATGTTGGTGTCTTCGCTACCCTACATTGGATTCACTGATGGCACTAGTCGCAACACTCAAAACTTAGCAGCTGCTGCTTGGGAAATCTATGTACCTACAGATGAATTGATTAGTCTACATGGTGTTTTCCTTTCTCGTGCAACTAATAATATTGCGGAATAAAGTGAAATCATCAAATTATTGACCGACGTTGTTTCACTTAGAAACTGTCACCTTATTGTATGAATCGATTCTCAGTTATTAGTCCCATAGTTGAGTAATGTCTACTCCATTCGAAGTCCTATGTTGTTAAGGGTATATTTACAAATTCGCCTCTTGGAACGTTATTTTGATTACATTGAATATAAACACATTCCTAGATGTCTAAATACATTAACAGATGCATTGGCTAATTATGTGTTAGACAGACATTTGAGACATTTATAAAATCTAATCACACTTTGTATATACAACAAGTAAGTTGGTAGAAGCCTCATATATATATAATGACAAAAGTTTACAAAAAGTCTTTTTTGTCTGAAGACCAAAATATCAAAAATGTGAAGCACGTGGCTTCATATGAAAATATAGCATCAAGGATGTTGCTCTCTATAACATGTGACTACCTGTGATACTCTACAGAGCAGTCGACCGATGGAAGCAGACACGCCCATTGTATGGCATTGATAATGCCTCGGGATATCGTCGATGGAGGCATCTGGGATTTTCATCATGAGCCCTTCTAGATTCTGCTCTAGGATCTCGTAGTCAGCAGCAACTACTCCTGCTATATCAGCTCTCTCCCCTCACCTCTAGATAGGGGATGAACCAGGAGGACGATAAGGTCCCATGTCTTCATCGTCAAAGAGCATTTGATTAGTCATCGGATAAAAATATAAAAAAAAATTATATTAAAAATCATAAAAAATCATAAAAACAAAATGTCCTTCTTACCTATGTCCCCCCATTGGGAACCTTCAGGAAGAGCCAAGTCAGGATCTCCTCAGAATTCTAACTCAACATATGCATAGTCGTCGACCATGAGCATCTGAGTTCTCAACAGTCGAAGAAGACATCATTATATCTAACGATGGGACCAGTTGCATGTCGTGCCATGAGGTCAACCCACCTCTTCATTATCGGATCCTGTGGGGCAGGTATACCCCACTCTACCTGTAAGCGCAATACTGGGACCCTCTCTAGGAATAAGGACACCAAAATCAACCCATATCCAAATTGTTTCAGCTCACCACTCCTGCACTTGGTTAGTTGTTTTTTCATACTTTTGAGAACCCCTTCACACCAGTTGAAAACTAGGGGCTCCATACATTCCAGCGCATACTGGAAATAGCTTTGAAGATCCATATGGGGAGCTACACTCCCTTCCATGCATGTTATGGTATAGAGGATGGTCTATAAAGGCAAGTCTTGAACATATCTTATAGCAACTTTATCATTATGCTTCTGAGTACCTGGCACACAATGAGCACTAATATAGTGTTTCATAGACTCACCACCACCCCTGCTACCTGTAAGTGTGACTCGAGACCCGCAGTGAGATAGCCCAGTCAAGAAGTATACATCCTCAATATCTATTGTAATAATGTGAGCACCCACACGAAATGCATGTTCGTTCACATCCCACATGTGAACTAGCTATTCGAGTAATCTCAGTTGGGCCCTCATACCCTGGATCTTAAATAATTTTAACAATCCACACTGCCAAAGGGAATTTACCGTTCCCGGGTCATTCCTGGAAAATTAGTCTTCCTCCTCGTTCTCTCTCTCATGCCATTCCAACATTTTTACCATGGAAAACCTGCAATGGAACATTAAAGAGAGATTAGCATCATTATCTTCTTCCCTGGAATTTTTTTATTGGCAAATCTATTTTAAAAAATTTTAAGTTGCGCACATCACAGGCTAGGGAATCTACATAGTGTGTATTCATTGCAGGATAGATTTAAGGCCTCCTGTGACGACCCTAGATTTCCTAGGGCCCGATATAGGGCACCTGCGACAACCTCTCCACATAGGTACCCTCAAAAACTTAACTCAAAAATCTATTTCTAACCAATGAAAAATAAATTTTGATCCATGGAAAGTTGAAAGAGATGAAAATGACATGTTTTGCGGAGATCGTTCATCGAATGATCAGTTGTGCCCTCCGTAATCTGCAGTGGAAAATCGAGGTAAATAGGGGGTTTGGAACAAATTTTGGGTAAAATAACAAATGGAATAGTGAAATGAAGTTTTTACCCATTTTTATTAGTTTTTTCACTTTTTAATTTATATTTTATATTATTCTATATGTTTCACCTAAACCCTAAAGTCCTAACGACTTTGCAAGTGTTTGATTTTTGTAGATAAAAATTCTAGGAGTGAACCGTTGAAACAAGGATTCATTTTTTGGTTTGTTTTCGATGCATTTGTACACATGTACAGATACTTTTAGGGTTTTTCAGGAAAAACTCTGAGCGAGTCTTGATTCTTTCTCACGCTTGTGAAACCATGAGAATGTAATCGAGTAGTGTTTTGTCATTGCTATAGTGGGAAAACCCCCCTATGGACTACACTAGGGTTCTAAAGTGCAGGCAGAGCTAACTGTCTAAAGTATCTTACTTTTAACTACTATCTCGACAACACCCCACATTCATATATAAAGTACAAAGTATAGGGATCCGGTAGTCTTACCCTAAACTCTGTGTCCGGTGTCAATCCCAATGCGTTCGGTCGCTTCTCGACTGCAAATCTCCTGCCAAGGCTGACCTGCATTCCCAAAACACAAACAAGAAACTACAAACAAGCATTATATATATATGGATTAATGGGTTATATGTCATAACAAAATGTAAATCAAACATAGATATAAAACACATCATATGGCTGGATGACAAAAGTACTTCTTTATATTAATCTCATAAAGTCACTTACAAAACGAGATCGACCACTGCTCCTTGAACCTGGTCCTGGGCTCCTCTTAAACAAGATCCAACTACTTCCACATATCCTTCTTCTCTCACACTTCTCTCTAAAGAATGGGCATAGGCTTATGGATGAGGAAAATGTTGGGTATGTGTTATATTCTTTGCATGTGTGTGTGTGTGTGGGTGCGTCAGATACGACAACTGCGTCTGATGATTTTGCTATTTTTAGCGGATTTTTCTATTTTTAGTTGATTTGTAAATTAATCCCGGATTAAGGGATTAGGGTTTTGGTATCTACGGAATACCTAAAAACATTGTATATATTGTATGGCGAATGGTGAAATTCAATATAATGAA